>WUQG02219081.1:0-21302 GCA_011317285.2 Androctonus mauritanicus
ATCTTCTGGGTGGGACCAAATCGCATAAAATTCATATCATCATTATAATATTTATGCCTGTTATCGTGTTTTCGAACAGACAACGGACAAAATAATCGAACCAAACTAATTTATTTACCCTTCTATTTATTCTATTTTGGGACAGAGAGGATTAAAAAAATAAATATTGAAACAATTTAATGAAAAATGGAATTAAATGCCGTGCGGCATATTATCTAAATATTAATCAAATAGCCAAAATTCCAATCAACATCAAACGTAATGGTAGCATTCAAGATGCTAAAATGACTTACAAGTTGTATGTAATCTGTGACATATACTTCCCATTCATCCTACCCAATTTCGATTTTGAATAATAAACGATTTAAAAAATAAGAAAAAAATACTTTTCATTGTCATGGTATTTAATAATCATATTGATTTTCAGATGAAAACAGCAGATAATTGCTCGAGGAATCAAACGGATCTGTCAACTGTCATTCATCTCTGACATCTACTGATAGCATACGCATGCTCAGAGCTTCAAAATTATCTTACTTTTAAAATAATGCATTATATACAATCTTCCACTTACGATGGAGTTCGGTTTCGAACCCTGCAACATAAGTCAGAACGGTCGGGAGTTGAAAATTCCCAAAATTTATAGATTTCTCACTTCAAATGTTTACTAGGACACTACACATGATCTTAATAAACATAAAGAACATAAAACAACAAGAATCAGACACAAAAAAGTAGTATTGTTTATTCCTATCATTGGGTCAGGGACTCGAACCCGATGAATTACTTTGACTAATCACAAAATTAACAATTTCATAACCGTTGTAAATCGACGACTAACTTATATTACAGCGTAGAGAGAGCGACCATATTTTATTTTCATTTTAAAATAAATCCATTAAACATTTAAAAGAATTTTAATTAATATTAATTTTTAACAAACGATAAATCAGATTAATTATGCTTCAATGCACTTGCTTAGTCTCTTGTTGCTTTTTTAAGTGATATTAAATCGAGATCAAAATCAGTAACAACAACTCGACTACATATATAATCTTCTTATCAACTCGACAAATGTTATCTTCTTAATACATAATCAATATCATTTAATATTATTTAATCTCTTATTTAAGAAGATAATATAATTCTTAATTATTTTTATCTTTTTCCACACAAAATGCTGACAAACGTGAAGAATGTAAATTTTATTAAATTACTGTACTAAATATCATTTCTTTCTCTTAAGTAAAAAAGAAAAAACGTCAAGTATTCTTAATTGAGTTTACTTTTATGTATGGATCACTATTATCTACTTACAATCAAAAGAAAAATTCATGATGATTGCTTTCTTCAAATTTATTGTTCAAAATGGTAAGCAAATAAAAATTTAGTTTTTAAGCTCTTGTTTGTACAATATTTTTTTTTTAAGATGCTAATTATTTTCTTGGAAAAATCTATTTAATTTACAAGATAAAACTCATTGACATAACTGACTTTTCACAAATAATTCTTAAATATTTAAAAACCCCTCTTAAACTAACTTGTAAGTAGTATTTAAGACAAAAAAGAATAATTAAACGAATAATTAAAGAATAGATTAATCTAAAATTGCATTTTAGAGTTCTTGAAGGTTTTAACTGGTATTTTTTATAATATTATAATTTGGCATGAATTTATAAAATTCTTTACATAAAATTAATCAAAACTAATAAATATTTTAAACATAATTAACTTGTTGAATTACAGTCAAAGCTCGATAAGATACAACCATCCGTTTGGGGATGATTTTGACAACTAATTGGAGTTGGCAGTATCGAAAACATGTGTTATATAGAAATTTTGAAAATGAACTCCGAATTTATTAAATTTAATTAAATACAGTACATTTATATTTAACATCCAAACTTAACATTTCTAAAAAAACTGCATAATTTACAGTATAGTATATATATCTTATTTGTACAGTACTATGTAGAAAGCATGTCCATCTGCTGTTCTGATCCTCTACTTTAAGTTGTCTGTAAAACACAATGTATATAGCTTACTGTACACTTTATTTGTTTACCTTCCTTTTTGCTCGTACGCAATAAACAATGAAAACGATTTGGTTCTTATGACCTTAAATTTTCTACAACCTAAGTGTGAACCAGGCTTAAAGAGATACATGATTAACCGTTAACTCCATATCTCCACCCGCTGATTACAAATGAATCCAGAGAACTTCTAATACTGTATATACAGTACTGATGAACTTCGGGATGTAAGTCACCTTACATGCCCATGGCGGATTAACGAGGACAAATAAAATACCAAAAGAAATATATGTTTAGATGTTTCTACTGGCGGATGGCCGATGGCGTTTTATCGGGGTTTGCCTATTCTATTAACATAGAGAAGATCCGCTCTGCCAAATTTATTGGCGGTCAGCGAGGGTGGCGGCTTAACGGGGAACGTCTTATCTGGGTTTGACTGTATAAACTTTTATAATTTGTTGTTTTCTTGGTAATAAAGAGCCAGATAACAACCTAATACATATGTATCTGAAATTAGATTTGGGAATCGGTAGATATTCCCGACTTATGTAATTTTCAACTTACGTTATGCTTCCCAGCCCCACTTATTACGTAACTCTGAGGTATTACTATACATATTTTTAATTCTATTAGTTATGTAGTCCAGTTGTATTAATTTGGTAATTTCCGATATCGAATGATTATAAGCAGCAATAATTTTAGCAACAAAACTTTGTGGTGCAGAGGAATTTCGGGCAGTTATATTTTTTCCGAATAATTTCAGTGGTTTCTCTAAAACATCTTCAAATTTCAGTTTTCTATATCATACTGAAATATCCAAATATTTGCTAATTGATATACATACATGCATTATAGTCCGTAGGAGTTTTATATACAATAAACTCTCGGTTTTACGAACTCGTACGGACCTCCAAAAAAAAAAAAAAATTCATAAAATCGAAAATTCGTAAATGGGAATGGCATTAATTAACATTAAGGACTTTTTCTGACCAACTAAATAGTTCGTAAACTGGAGGTTCGTAAAATTGCGAGTCTTCTGTATATATAGATATATATAATAAAATCATAAAAAATTAATCTATTTTTTTACAATCCCGCAAATTAATGAACAAATACATAGACCAGGATCTACAATTTATATTATATTCAATTATAGCTAATAAACAAAAAATAAATAAATTATAACCGATTTCTATGAAGAAATCCATCAGACAAAAGGATACCAAAGAGAACAAGCTACAGAATGTTTAAAAAATTGTCACCAAAAGAAACTTAAAATAATATAAATTCTACAAATGAATTAGAGAACATATAGATCGACATTAAATATAAAACAAGATTTATTAAATTAAGTTATAAAATAATTTTGATCATCATTATATTGAGTTACAAAAGTCATTTATACTGCATTTAGAAGTTTCCAAATTATATCAATTCAATTACACACCACTTACGGTATATTCATCTCCAGTATTAAAGTCAATAGCCCCAATTACGTGCTGTTGCTCTTATTACGTTGTTAGCTTGTTTTTCTCTCACAATTGTATGGTTCGATAAAGGTCGATAACCCCGGGAGCACTCGAATTTATGAAGAGAATGGAAATTTTATTATAGTTGGCAAGATAATTGCTTATTAACTTATTTTACTTTTAAATATTTATTTTAAGTTTATTTAAAGCACGAAAGATGCTAAACGAGTTGTGTGTGAGGTCTAGAAAACTTCCATAAAATCGATATGAAAAAATATATATATATATAAATTTGAAATAAAGAATATAAAATAAACGAAAATATGAGGATGCGGAACTCGGACCTTCCGTTGGACATCGCTGAAGAATGACGTCTTGAAATGTTAAAACGATCAGTTGTTTATCATTTCAGGAGAAGAACAAGGCACAATAGGGAAATGCGATATCACAGAGTCGCATGTCATTCCAGTGATACAAATTGAGAAGTAAGACAAAATAACAGAAAGAAAAGATAGGGATACTCATCTTTCTCCAGGAAAGGGAGAAAGAGAAGTATTTATATAGGTATCTGTTGCCGTATCCGTGGGCGGTGTCTGTGGTGGTATCCGTGACTGTTCTTCTGTTGCCGTTGCTGATCCTAGTTCTCCAACCTAAGAACACTTCTATCTGTGTGATTAATTTTGAAAATCTACATTAAACTTGGACTAAATACTGTTATAATTGGACTAGAGACTGTTACTCTGAATCTCATCTGCAAGATATTAAGAAGACCGTGTTGTTCGAAAAATTTAGTAGAGGTATTTGTCCTCCATTCACCATGGAAATCTTGTAATAATATCTTCTTCATCTCTCTCTCATTAAAGATCCAAAGTTTACCCAAACTGTACTTGTCTGTCTCTGCTTGTGTCGAGAAAGACATTTTCATTTTGCTATTCTTATTCGCGTCTAAACCACATAACCGCGTAGGCTAAAGCCTGTAATCATCGTCCATCAGATCCACAGTCGTATTGAACACATAAATTTGAATGTTCTCTACAACAATATAATAAAACATTAACATCGGTTAGAAAGTCGTTTTGAAGGAAGTTAGTTAAATTAAGATCAATGAATCAATATCATATTCTTGCTATTATTCGATTTTATATAAAGATCCTTCTTTATGTAAAATCGAATAATGGCAAGGATTAAAAAAAAAAAATTTAAAGGATTGAAGATTCCTTGCTATTATTCCGAAGAAAGATTCTTTTCCCGAAAAAAAGAAAGATAAGATAAGATTGGAAGAAAAAGAAAGATTTTTCGATGGATTCTTTTCCGAAGGAAACGAAGGATAAGATCATCATCTTGTCCTTTTTCTTCGGAAAGTGGCTTTTTTTTCTTGAATGCGTATGTTTATCTCACTAACTTTCGAACTGATTAACATATATTCGTGAAATATGCCAGTAATATTCTGCCATTAAAGTCATGACGACGTATCAAAATGCTTTTGATTTTTATTAAAATTTTATTTAATATTATTATTGACAATAGATGGAGCTAAGTGTTATCTTCTGCAGTGTAACTTAGCGCCATCTACTGCCAATAATATAAAATATTTTTAATCACATTCGGAAAGTAGGCGATTGTATTTTTTTCTTAACTGCTTGTTTCGATGTTCAAAACCATTAGATTCGAATCATTATTAATTAATACGGAAACAGCAATCCGATTTTTATGATTTTCTGCACACTTAATCTTCTACTGGATCCCAACAATATGTGAAAATTTCATTCAAATCATGTGATATTTACACGAAATATTTCCTGAAATTAATAAGAGAAAACGATGTTCATTTATATCAGTAATAGTCATCCGATCGATCATTTTCAAGTAGATTTTGTTATCTAGTATTGAAATCGGATAATATTCTGAGAATTATCTTGCGTATGTACGGAAAAATCTAACTCATATTCCATTTTAGAATGAAAAGAATCACAGAACTTATTTTTTTTTAATATCAAATATATGAAATTTAAATTATTAGAAAAATATTACTCGTGATATATACTGTATAAATAAAAATAAAAAGTTAAAAATTTCAGCAATCGATACTTGCAAATCTAAAAATATTATATGAGAATGTTAAGCTTGTTACATTATTCAATAATAATTTATCCTCTTCGAAAATTACTTTTTCATTTTTGTTTTTTATGGAAAAACCAAATAATGCGGTATTTGTTTTTATAATGGTTTATCTAAAATATAAATGAAATGTCTTTTAAGATATAAATTTCTAAATACGAAGAAAATGATTAATGAAATATTTTATAAGCATTTGTTTTATTTTTATTACGGTTTTACTCGTAAAAATACCATAAAAATATGACTTTTAAAAAAACTTAAAATTTGTATTATATATGCTCTTAATTAACATTTCTTAACTGAATACAGAATAATAATCTATCATATTTTATATTATTATTTACTTTCTCCCTACAAAGTCTGAAATACAGTACGGCATAAGATTTTTAAGAGTTTTATTAGTTTACTTTCCGAAGGAAAAGTAAACTTAATAAGCCACCATCATATTTTTCTTCGTGTCCCTCACTGATAACTTTTGAATAAATCAGTAAATTTTCATGAAATTTGGTATCATGTTCTGTCACTTAACTGCATTCATCTTGACAACATCCTGATGCTGCGTTAAGGTTTTAAAGGATACCTTAAAGCAGCATCAGGATGGCATCTGGTTTATATCATTATTTTTATTTTATATTATTGAAAATAGATGGCGCTAAGTGTTAATAATGAAGAAGTAACAAATGGCTAATCTTGTTGGTTAACATTTAGCGTTACCTATTGTCTATAATTTATATATACCTATAATGCAATATTATTGTCATCGTGGCCTAACAATGGATAATGATACAGAACAACACTGATCTATGACATCGCTTTAACGTCACAATGTCACATTGATATTACGTCGTCGCGCTGATGATGTCATTGTGATATTTATGATCTGTTCTATCTGTATGTTGGATAACGTTAGCACTGCACACAAAAAGTTAACGTATTTCGAATGTTAAATAAATGTAAAATAAAAAAGAGCCTATTTTAGTTCATTCCAGAATTGCTTATTATTTCTTGTTATGTCATTGTAGAAACTAATGAACAAATATGACAAAAGGAGCATCCATAAACTACTTCATGCTATTTCGAACACTTTTTAACCCTCTCTCGTTTCTTCAATATTTTTCGTCACACTAAACTCGAATCTCTTGTCTGTGGCGTCACAATTATGAAAAACCTTCCTTCTAATTAAAACTTTTTCTCCAATTTTACATAAAAAGTATTAGAAATTAGGAATTGCTTTATACTAATAAATTTTTACACATATTCTTTATTCCCAAACTGAATATAAATGTCTTAGAACTAGATTTATATCTTACATGTTATAACAAACATATATGCAAATATTACAATCCATTTTCCGAACAAGTAAGCATAAATACTATATATGTTATAGAAGAAATCTACGATTTAAAAATATTTATAGTCATAGACATATAAAAACAACCATTTTTGCAGCGTAGCGTCATAATTTGCATGACCTCCACCTACATGATTTAGCGCCAAAAATCTACATCATCGTCTCAAATCACTATTATAATGATTAAAAAAGAATAAAAGTTTCATAATCTTTCTGATTAATCGTAACTTTCATTTATTATATATTAAAATCAGTCTAACAAGTAAGAAGAACATATTCTATTCCTTAAATTCCAAGATAATTCTGTAATAATATATAATTAATTTTCATGCATTAATTTTTTAAAAATTGCCACATATGTCTTACTAATATATTCTACCAATGTGTCCTACTTATATATATACCTACATATATACTTATGTATATATGTATATAGGGTAAAGTAACTCTATTTGGTGATACACCTAATTTGGTGATATTTTAAAATTCTTTAATAGCCGCAAAAGGAGCCATCCAATATAGGACAAAATAATGATGCTGATGACTAGATACGTGGGGTATGTGGCAAACTATTTTCTACAACTAAAAAAAGTAAAAATGGCCAAAAAAAAAATAGATTCAATGCGCCTTCTGTCTCATACCTTGCCATGAATTGTGCCAAAGTGAGTCAGTGGAAAAGATGTCTACATGTGTGATATATGCAGCATCGCAAATTTGGAATAATCTGAACAGCAATATAAGATTTATAATAAGAAAACAATAACAAATTTACAATGTTTTTGAAAACAAGATGCTAATAAAATGTAATTTTTTTAATGTAGACTGCTGTGGTTATTTCATTAGAAAAAAATCTTTGTATTAGATCCTAGGTGTAACTTGCAGCTTTAATCCTATGTAGCACCAAAAGAGACATTCCTATAATCAAATTAGGTGTCTTCTCAAGGTGTCTGGAAAAACATTTTTTAATGCAAAACTATTTAACATTGTAAAGGTATCAAATTAAAAAATTGAAGGTAAGATAATAGGGAACAATCTTTTGCAACTTGGCTTCTTAAATGCAATATGGCGTGTAGAAAATACATACAAATTACCACCAAAAATAAGTTACTTTATCCTATAAGTCATGAATGCACAGACCGCAGTCCTTCGTTGATTTATTGGCGACCTGCCTCACCATGTATTATTTTAACGAAATATTATTTGTAGTTTAGAACAATGCATTTTGAATTATTTTTCTGATATGAAATCATTTTTACAGTGGTTCGATAATAATGTTTTTTAAACAATAAGAAAAAATAACAATCATATTTGTAATAATAAATATTTGTTTTTTATTTTTACTATATTTATGTATGTGAAATTTAAAATAACTGCACATACGCACAAGGTAGTACTGCCGCTTAATTAATGAAAATTTAAAATCAATTTTTGCGTTTGGCTACTACAAATGTCGAGTCTAATATAAAAAAACAAAATGTTAAATCAAAGCAATACCACACATCCAATTAAAAATTCTTTATTTACCTTTCATTACGTTTCTTTGTAACATGTAATTAATAAATATGATATAACTTTCGTGGTTTTTTTGGGGGCCCTCCTATAAGTCATAGTGAATCTATGCAGCGTTTGGTCTTAACAAGTTTGTGCATCCCTGATATAGGTGAATATATAGATGTGTATGTAGATATATATATATGTATACAGTATATATGTCATATCTATGTCCGCTTATCTAAATAATAAAAAGAAAATTATCAGGTTTTGATGAATTCTTGAATTTTTAAAAAAAACTAATTATAGCTCAACCAAGAAAAGCTACACATAAAATAATAATGCAGACAATTCTCTAGCTAGTAATGCAAGTGTTTGGTTGCAAAAACAAACTTGTACAATATATATTTTGCAGAAAACAAATACATTATTTCATTGTTATTATCCAGAAAAGGTTTTAATGCTTTATAAATGCATGTTATATTAATTTAGTGAAAGAAATTAATCATAACTATTGTATTTACTAAATTTATTTTAAGCTTTCCATTTGTTTTTTCAGCCAGCGAACGGTAGTTTAGAACGGTATGAGTATTTTGCAATGAAATAAATTACCAGGTTATTTAGAAAAGATTTCTTTTAATTAAATTGGCTTCGGTTAAATTAATAAACTTTGTAAAAAATTAATGGAAAGAAATTCTATTATCTGTTTTTCTTCGTTAAATATAGAAATTCCGACACACGAAGGAATTATGTATTTTTACTTCCATTAATCGTAATAAATTATTCAATTATTGAACAAATAATAAACTACTAAGTTAATTTTAACGAAATAAAATTAAAAATACAAAATAGTAGACTACCTGCTGGTGGAAAGCTTTCGTGTCGCATGCGGCAGCAACGCGTCGCCTACACAGGCGACGCCGCGCTGCCGCATTTCAATGAATATATATCGACTAATATGAATATATATTTGTCGATATATATATATTCACAAATATATACCGATTAATATGAATTTTTAAACTAAAGACTAATGTTAGTCGATCTCTATATTGTATTCCGGGGAGGTGCATTTAAAAAAAAAAAAAAAGTCATGCTTTATAAGTGACCATGATGGCAAGCAATGCGAAACGTTTAGCACTAGCAGTAATCTGACATTTCGCTGTTAAATTAAATATATCGATTATTGAACGAAATTTTTTTTCTAGATTGTTGCACGATAACTTTTGAAAAAAATTTATTTAAAAATTTATTTATTTATGACACACTCACCATTTTGAAACAACATGGCGGAAATACTTTTTTATATATTCGTATGTTTTTCACTTTTAAATTGAATCTAATCGAATCAAGTCTTGTATATGATAAAAAGAATTTGCATTTACATTTGCTTACTTTCCCATTCAACTTTTCGTAATTTTACGAATATTTGCGATTCAATAGTTAGATCAAATAAATCAATATAAAATTTTACTTTACTAAATAAATTTTAGATTCGATTTACAGTATTAAAATTGCAATCGATATAAATCTAAAATTTTCTCTTTAAATGACTTCAAGATATACACACAAGAAAAGGTATATCCTGTCATCATCGCATAAGTCAAAGCATTCAAATTCCTATTTTGTATGTGAAACTACTATTTTTCACCTCTACAGTACTTTTCTCCCATTCTGAATCATATACAGGGTATTCTGTTGAAGCGGCGACAAACTCAGAGGAGCGATAGTAGGCATCAAGAGAATCATAATTCCTAAGGAATTGTGAATCGCTTCTCAATCGCTATGGCCTGTACAATGACGTCCGTTGCCTCCAATTCGAATAATTCCTGTAATTTTTCATCGTCCTCTTTCCGGCATTGTATTCTGCACCACAGAATATGTTGTAAACATGCTGTCAAATAAATGTTTTTTGTACTTATTATTGCAGTTTTTTTTGTCCCCGCTCGACGTCAGATTCTGCATAAGTATTTTCGTGATTTTCACCAACTAAACCTGGTTCGCCATAGCATATTCCGTGGCAATTCTGATTCCTCTTGATGCCTACTATCGCTCCTTTGAGTTTGTTGCCGCTTCAACAGAACACCCTGTATACTATTTTTAACGGAAAATATTAATTTTTTTTCCAATATTGCTAATTTGATAACAAAAATAACTCATTTTATAATGCCTATTAAGGTCTCTTAGATCTTTATGTGTAAAATTTGGGAGAAAATGCGTAATGATTCTCGAGTTCTTTCCATAACATCGAATGATTTTCAATTATTTATTAGCTATTATTAGCAGTTTTATTAAATATTTTTAAAATCTTACTAAAATATTATTAAAACAGTCCAAAATATAGTATAGATGTGGTATATATTATAAATCAATTAATACAATAACTGAATGGTTATATTTAAGCATTTAAAGTTAAGGCGCGATGTCCTAGGCAATGATTAATTTTAAACACTTAAATACAATATAAACATTCAATTATTAATTGATTTAATAATAATCATTAAAAGTTAATGATTATTATTATTATTATTAAATTTAACAATTAAACGTATTATGTATATCTATTTTTGACAACACGTTATATTTGTTATTAACATGCTAAATTAAATTATGCATAATTCAATTAACTTTATGGAATGCTTCATTTTATCTTCAAATTATTCAAATCAATAGATTATTGTTATTGAAATTAAACTGCGAATAATCGATTATTGATCTCTGAAAACTTTCATCGATTAGTAAAAACTTATCCGATTCCATCATTACGTCTTAAAATTGTTATTAAATATAGAGAAACCACCTATCTAAGTTTGTAGATGATACAATGCTGTTTGCCCAAACACCGAATGAACTGCAAGAACTATTAAGTGACCTCAAGATAGAAAAATGAGAAAATAGAACTATGAGAACAAAAGTAACGAATCTTTTATTCTTATAGATACTACAAATGAACTATGAGAAGACAAAGATAATATTCAACACGGAAATAAAACCACAACTAATGATGACAGAAGGCCAGACAATTGAATGCAAAATCAAAGAATACAAATACTTAATACAAGAAAAGATGAGAGAAATTCAGCATAATGCAACTGGGATAGCGTACATGCGGCCACTTTAATAATTTCCTAAGGCACAACGGGATATCAATATGCTTCAATATATGCAATACCACTAGTAATGATATACATCTGCGAAACATGGATCCTTACAAAGAAAATAGAATAGAAACTAGGAACAGCCCAAGATATCAAGAGAAAATAGGTGCCAGGATCACCAGAAGGAACGTAAAACTATTACCTAATAAAAGAACAGGAGTAAGTGGCATTGAACAAATAGCGCTGATTGACAAAAAGAATTATAAAGTGATAACGAAGACAAGGGAAAGATATACTGATAGGTAATATAAACGATAGAGAAACGATAGATGCAGATAATACAAGACAGTTATATATGGAAACAAAAGAAGGTATATATATACAATTGAGTCTCTGTAGTTCGACACTTCCAATAATCCGACACTCTACGAATCACCGCGCTGCCCACGTTAAATTTTCACATCACAACTTGTCGATATGAGTGAAAGAGACTGATGTAAATAACTTGTCAGTCGCTATTCATTCGTTGCGTAAGCGTTATAGTCCCGACTAATTTTTAAAACTCAGTACACCGTTTACTGTAAAATAGTGTTTTTTGCTATATCAGTGTTTGTTGTTCATCTTTACATAATGCCACAAATTGGAAAAAGTGAAAAAATCGGGATAAAATTGAGGGCGCCTTTGTGAAAGATTTGAACAGCAAGAGTAGTGACAGGGTCATAATAAACTGAACGTATTCGTTTGTGTAATTCGATTTTTTCCATTGAACATCCAATAATCCGACAATCCTCGGTCCCATATGTATCGGATTAGAGAGACTCTACTGTACAAATAATGATGATGATGATGATTAAATATAGAGAAAGATAAAATAATGACTAAAATCAGAATAAAAGTTATTTAACAATAAATGCAATTTTTGTAGGCATATAATAAATTTCATTTTCCTGCTTATTTTTTTTTTACCTAAAATTCACAATCATAAAATCAATATTTTCAAATTATCTTTTAATACTTTATATTTGAAAAAAATTGCTTTGCAAAAAATATTTTAAAAAAGATACTGGTCATTATTAATAAATTAATTAGAAGCAATTTCAGCGCTGAATTTCTGAGAAAAATGCAAAGTTTAAAAAAAAATTAGTCAAAAGTGATGAATCTCTAATATGATTCTTACCGTCATTTAATTCTTCATATTTTCTTGAAAATTAATATTTATCAGTTTCAGATTTGTTGAAAATTATCGATATTTGTACATTATTATTGATGTATTCACATATTTTGGAGCAATATCTCGCGTAAATATTACACGATCTGAACAGAAATTTATACACACCATTGGGACTTTTCTGAGAATCAAATCTGGTTATCCTCTGTATCAAAACTAAGAGCGGATGTTCAGTCACATATGATTCAACATCGAGTTAATCAGTAATCGATTTGTTAAAATGCGTAATAAGCAAATCGATTTTTGATCATTTTCAGCATACACGATCCTCTAGCAGATCCAAATAATATACAAGAATTTCATTTAAATCGGATAATATTTACATAATATATCGTTTTGATAATCGATATATTATATGATCGAATATCGATCATTTTCAATAAGATTGATTCACTATGGGTCTAGAGGATTCTAATATTGTGTATACTGTATATTTCATTCAGATTAGATAATATTTACCCAAGATATTGCCCCAAAATAAGTGAAATATCCTCTCTCGATTATTTTCGATAAATTCGAAATCGATCATTTTAAATTTTCAATAAAAAAAGATGAACGAAATCAAATAACGAAACAAGTTAATCATGATCAATGATCTATGACTAACTGATCGATTCATTGATCTTGATTTATTTATTTTATAAAAATTATAAAAAAAATTAAAAAAAATCACTATACAGATTCACTGCTAAATACAATAATAATAATTTATTCCGATTATCTTGAATTTGCAAAAACCTTTCAATAAATGTTTTCCCTCCTTTCTTGGTTTCTATGGTTTCTCAATGAAAAATTTTTTACGAAAAGCTAAATAAATATTAGTATAAAGTGATTTTAATCTTAAAAGACTTTTTAAAATTTTTAATTATTCAAAGATTAATTTCAAAACATATAATAGAAAAAGATTAGGTCAGATATGTTAACTAGCATTCAGTGAGCATTTGTGAATGAACGAACGTAAATTAAAAGCAATAAAAGGAAATTTCTGTCAGTTTTTTTTCTGTAGCAACTTAAGTTCCTACAAAATGGGATTGACGTCAAGAAAATACAGCAGCAGAAGCCACAACAACCGCGATCACTGTAGTGCCAAACAGGCCAAAAACTGTCAGTAAGTTGGAGATTTTTGCGCTTGCTTCGAAAGTGCATATTTAATCCATCAGATTTTCGTTGAAATTTGGAAGTTGCTGATGATGGGATTCATTAATGCAACTGAATCATTTATGCAAACTGCCAAAGAGCGCTTTTAGTTCATGTGTGCAATTAGTGAGAGATTCATTTGAGCATCCGGCTCAATTTGATTTTAATTAAACTTGATTGCCTGAAAATTACCTATACATTCGATAATGCGCTTCAAAAAATAAAGTAAGAATTAAAAGAAATCATATATTCCAATACATGAATTTTCTATACATACTGTACATTATTAATTATTTATTATTACATGTATATAGTATATAACAGGTGTGTTCAACCCGTCGATCGCTGAGCGATTTTTGGTCGATTTCTTGTTCTTTTCTCCTTACAAATTTAATTAAAACTGAAAACATAATAATTTATTTATCATTATTTTGTATTATTTTTAATTCTCTTTAAGTATATTACTATTATTTATTTATTTTTCGTTAAAACTGTCAAATCATTTGGAAGTATAAGCTTGAAAAGTTTCCAATATTAACTAATATTGCGCAAAAACTTTTGTCGTGTATCGGATCGACATACTTGTCGGAATCCGCTTTTTCAAATATGAAGGTCATAAAAAAATCAAAAAACCAAATTACAAATGATCATTTGAATCAAGATTGTCCAATCCGCGGGCCGCATGCGACCCATCGCAATAATGAATGCGGCCCAACATAAAATTGTAACTTTCTTACAACATTCAGATTTTTATTTAGTTATTGATTACTACAAAAGTAAACAAATTAATAATTAATTTATTTTCATCAAATATTAAAGTTTGTAATATATTTTAAATCAGTATTCCCCTTTGTAACTATCTAAATTTATTTTTATCTTTAAAATGCATAGAGTCTTCTCTTGAAGCATTTCTTTAATTAAATTCGATAAGTTTTCAGTAATTTCGAGGCTTTAACTATGGAACATACTATTCTTAAGAAGATAAAAATTCTACTCACATAAATCTTCAGATTAATATATATACCGGGTGGCCACAAAATAACGTGAGGTGTTCAGAGTCCTATAACGAGTATGGGACGAAATATAACAAAATTCGATGGACGTACACTGTGGAACATAGTGTTTCGATTTTGAAAGAAAACAAATTTAGTTCCAAAAGTCGCCAACGGAGATTGTGGCTACAGAAGTATGGAATATATTATTAAGGAATGTGTAATTGCCAAATGAGACAGCAGATATCAAGTTTCTGAACAATACATGCCAACGTTTACTGTTAATTACAGATGAAGTTCAATATGAGCACCAATCAGATGTTCCAAGAACTGATTGCGGCGCACGACATCTTCCACGCCGAAATGTTGCGCGCCACCATGGAAAAACCTCATGTGTAATTAACAGTAAATGTTGGCATAATTGTACAGAAACTTAATGTGTGCTGTCTCATTTGGCAATTACACATTCTTTAATCACTCATTCTACTCTTCTGCAGCTCCACCATCCCCGTTTGCGACTTTTATGTACCGGTAACAAATTTTTTTTTTTTTTTTGGAAATCGAAACCGCATGTTCCACTGTGCGTATCCACCGAATTTTGTTACATTTCGTCCAATACATGACTCGCTATAGGGCTCTGAACACCTCATGTTATTTTATTGACACCGGTATTTATTGAATTATTCAGCAGTTTTCAACTCTTTATTGTTATACATTTTGACTTTTATTATTTCGGTACATGCAGAAATATCGTTTTATAGTTATGCTTCATTTAAACACAAATTGATCATAACTTTCTAACCATAGAAGGATTCAGGATAGGGGAAACCAGGGCATATATCCTGAATCCCTTATGATTTTATAGAACAATCATTTATATTATTAATAATATAACTGCTCTATTATATTATGAAGTCCTTTCATTTTTTGGATCTGCTATTGTCGTTCTATTAACAACATGCACATATTATGGGGTTCAAATCATATCTTGTAAAAATTTTGAATTTTCTGTAGGTGAATTTTTAAAAATATATTCTAAACTGTTTACCTATATAGAAGAAGTATTGTATTTATTTAAAAATTTGGTAACAAACTTTTTCTATTTATTCCATTTCAATGAGTTCCGAATATAAGGCGAATTCTATCTATATATCATAATCAGTTTATTAAATGAATGTTTTGATTTTGGTATGCATTAATATGACACATTAAGTTAAAATATATCAAATTATTTAAATTTAATTAATACTTAATTACATCAAATCAAATAACGAGTGTTCCTAAACAAGCACGTAGTCTTCAGTTTGGATTTTCTATTTTTATTAACTAATGGTATTAAAGACTTTCTGAAATAAATTTTTATTATTTGCAATTACTTAATAATTACTGTACTTAATTTAATTAAGTTTTTATTATAAAGTCTGAAGCGTCAGGATAATTAAATCTTATCTTCATTCAATTAAATATATCAGTATCTTCACATTCATTAAAGATATATTTAATTAAAACATATAAGAGGTTCTGGCATTCTTTTTTTTGCCCTTTTATGTTCCAGTATATATATATAAGAATTAGATTTGTTCATCTTCTGTCTGCCAGCACGATATCTCGCAATATTATTCGATCTGAATAAAATTCACATATGTTATCGAGAATCCCCAGAAAGCCGATAATGGTTCTTTATGAAAGTGATGGTTATGGAGCCATTATTACAGATGTAATAAAAGTTGAAGATATTCATATATTTTGAGGCAATTATCGCTGATAAATATCCGATCTTAATGAAATTTGAACATATTATGATCGTTTAATGAATCAAGCTTATTAAAAATAATGTAACGGGATCAGACTGCTCTGGAGGCTTGTCTGACAATACATCTTGCATATAGATATAGTATTGTCAAATTTGAATAAATTCGTGTAAATTATCCAAATTCACTGAAAGTATTAAGAGATCAGGTAATATTACTGATGAAATAATGATCTTATTTTAATTATTTTCATTAAAAAAACAATTTAAAATCAAACAATGAAAAGGCTGACACGATCCATTAAACCAAATAATAACTGAATTAGGATGAACGGTATTAATGAAACCTATTTAAGTTTATTTTTATATTATAATGTTTCCATCTTAAAACTGTTTGAAGTTTTCTCCTGAAGCTGTTTTTTCGATTAAATTCTATAAGTTTTTAGTAAATTCGAGAACTTCAACTATGAGGCATACTATCCTCCAGAAGATAAAAAAAAAAAAATGCCATCATATTCTCCATTATTATGGAATATAGATAAAGAAAACCTTTTGATACTTAGCTTGCCAACTTAGCTAAGAAGGGCCTTTGCAGTTTATCGTGTCAGTCGTTTCAGATTTTATATTTTTTAAAACTTATAAATGTTCATCACACTGTAATCACAATTCTTCATAGAAGTTAAACTATATGGAACGTTCTTAATAGTTTTATTTTATTAGTACAGCAATAACAATTCTTTTCAACAAGTGCTCCAATTATACCAGCAATATGTTTATTTATGATCAATATATATATATATTAATAGTCAAACGTGGCTGGCTGGCTGATGTCCCTTTTTCGGTTGAACTACTGTACCGATTTCTATAAATAGGGTATCTTTAGAAAGATCTAATTTTTGGATGTCTATCACAATCAAAATTATCTGTTGTTATTAATAATTTAAAAATTAAAGATTAAAAATTACATTGAACTTGTAGTTCCTCTAAAATGACAGAATTCGCAGATGGGTAATAATGGATGCCATTTTAAGAATCCCTCAAGGATTTTGGATTCTCTACATAGGTTCGGAGATGTTATTCGTCGTTGTATACAGTATTATAAGGTTAAATCGCAAGATTATGTTTCCGCTTATTTATATGAGCGGATAAATTTCTAGTACATATTATTTTAATAGATTAATAATGAATTTTTTAGATATTTTACCATCGAATTAATCAATACCAATTTTAATTTAATTCTTATTATTCGAGTGTGTTATAAATAAATCATCGGGTTAAATCTTATCGATTCTTAATCTTTTACTATATATAGGGTAGAAAATTGTCTTCACCTTTGAGAAATGTCAGAGGTCTTCGGAGGGGGGTAACATTTCTATTTAGTTTAGTTCGGTCAGAACTGGTCAGAAAGGTCGTTGACTTGCGGAGTGAAAGTTGACAGTAACTGTACTCTTTCAGTAGATATCAAGGTAGCTAACAGGTAGGTAAGTTATGTTAAGTGATTAGCTGATTTCGTAATAAGAACCTTATCTTATTATTTACTGCTTTGCATTATCGTGATAATTAGCTAAAGATGAAAGAACTCATTCATTTGTAAAATTTTTCCTATTTAAATTAGTAATCTTTCGGTAATTTTGCTTAAAAAGTAAACTGTCGAAAGCACTTTCTTAATCAGTCAAGTCGACAAATGGGCTGTCATCTGTGACATAATTTTCCGTACTTCGGAACATAACACGCAGATTTCAATGTACAAACAATATTCACTCGATAAATATGGTAAATTAATAATTTTCTTATGTACAAATTTTCTTTCTTTCTTTATTTTTGAAGACTACTTAACAAACATCAACTTTATAACTTATACAGTACTTACATTCATTTGCTTATCTCATGGTTTCTTACTAGATTTCTTACTATAATTATCAGTAAATCTGCCATAATTTTTTAAAGTTAGCGTAATTTTTTAAGAAAATAATTTAACTATTCAGTAGTTTATTACTTTGAGAAAGTAGTGACCTGTCAAATTTTCCTATGAGACTTTCATACTCCACTTCCAGAATTTTTTTCTTTCGATATGAAGAACATAAAAACGTACTTAAAAGCATAATTGTAGATTAATAGCATGTTTTAAAACTTCTTCTATCCTTTTTCAAACATATATATTTTTCATTTTATACATAAATTTAAAATAGATTTATAATATTAACTTATATAGTATACTATATAATATATCATAGCATAGAAAATCTGTCAGAGTAGGTTTTAAGATTAAAATTACACTTATAGCATTTTTGAACTTTTCACGAATGTTAATTAATCAAAAAAAAAAAAAAATGAATGACATTCACACAAGACTGCGAAAAAAATATTTTAACATAAGAGTATCAAACTGAACTACCACTGACTTCATACCAAAAAAAAAAACTATTTTTGATGTCAGTAAACAAATATAAATTAATTGTGAATGATAAATTAGATCTTTAATTCAACATTCAATTATAAATAATTATCATATTCAGAAGGTCACAATTATTTAGCATTGTAATTAGCACAGTGATTTTTATCGAGTCAAAAAAGGGTAGGAAATGATGTCAAGCGGTTAGGATGAACTTCAACATAAAAAAATAGATGACTTCAATGTCAGACAATGAAAACTGTCGGCGATGAAGACACAATATTCCAAACAATACTCTATTGTCTCGGGCGTAAAGATTCTCTCTTTTGTTACTGGAACAGTGTGTTGATAATTATAAGAAGCTAAGAGTAATCAAGCTTTTATCAAAATAAAAGGAAAAAAATTAATAGAATATGAAAAGCAAAATTACTTGAAAAAAAAGGAGCAATAAGTTATAAACATAATAATTTTGCTTTTTTTTTATTATGAAATATGTAATGCGGCATTTAATTACATTATAGTTTTGTTTTGGCAGGTCAGAATACTCTTACATGAATGTCTATATATGATTTAAATATTTCCATTTGAATTTTTTTACTTTAAAGCAAATTAATTGTATGCGAATTAATTAAATATATTTTTTTTTTATTTTCGTATAAACATATATGTTTATCGATTTATTGGAGTATCTGAGTTAAGATAAAGTGATCAGATTTTCTGAATTTCAGCCGGGACGCTCTAGATCAGTGGTTCTCAACCTTTTTCTGGCCATGCCCCACCTAGACATCTCTAAAATCCTGATGTCCCTGTGACACGTAACTGTTATTATTCATAAAGTGAACTCCTATTCACGTAGAGGAAGGCTATGTGAATAGGACATTAACTTGGTCTAAATAAGCTTCCAAAGAACATGGCATCCATGAAAGAGAAAAATAAAAGAACGAATGGACAGTTGAAGTACTGAGGAAGAAATCGCTAAGAAATTGTTGGAAAAACAAAAATATGAAATGATATGAAGAAAAAAAAAACAGCAAATGAAGTTTCAAAATCGTCGTGTACATTCTGATTTTAATTTTAAAAATGAATATGCCACAATATATATTTATATACTCTATGAGGTCCCTATAACCATAAGAAATTCAAAAAATTCTCTGTTAATAACTCATTGTCGAATTGCCCCCCTTAAAAATCAAATTGCCCCTCTGTGGGGCGTGCGCCCCACATTGGGAACCACTGGTTACATCCTTCCATCTGTATATAATTGCATGACTTTAAAGGCTTTTGCGGCAATTCAGACTAACCAAATGACCTTAAAGATAATCTTAAAATTAAAACAAATACTCTTACAGTCAAATTTTTATTTATTTACATAAGAAAATGTATAATTAATTGCGTTTGACAAAGGTCATACACAATAATCGAAGGCATTGTTTATCAGGGACTGTCGATAATTTTAATTTTTTTTCGTTATATAACTTGTATATTTATTATAAAAGAAAATGCATAGAGTACTTTTAAATAACATTGAAATTCAGTTTTAACTATGTTTAAGCTTTATCGATTGTCCCTTCATAAATAGGTAAAGATAATAAAAATTTATAAACGCGTAGCGCACTGCACTTCACATATTTTAATGACTTGGTACTATGAGCAATTCTATATAGAAGCAACATTATTAATTTTTCATAATGGATGTTATTCTGCTGTATCGTAGAACCGAAAATTTCTCTTTTTCGATAGACACACTGGTTTGAGATATGGAAGTGTTCTGTCTTTCATATTCGCGGAAGAAAATGTATGTTAGCACGCCTCAAATAAATTAATTTTTTCCAAAATAAATAAATTACATACTGTAGTGAGCAATTTCAAATTTTGAAATAAAAAAATAAAACAACATAACATATTTCCTTCTATAATAGTCGTATGCTAGAGATTTTAGTTCGCCATAGCAATTTGATTGTAATACGAACATGGACACTATTGCCAGAATATCGTTCAGTTTTGTCAATCTTGGTAGTATTGCCAATCTATATAATTAGAAAAATGAAGGACAATAGAAGACGTAAATCCCCATAAATGAAAGATGGGTCTTTGAAAATTCGGCAGTACGATCTAGATAGCTATGAGCATTATGGTGCTAAATGTGATCAAAATCGTCAGAGATTAGGATATTTCGGGCTAGTGACAAAAATTCATGTTTAATCAATCAGATTCTAATAAAAATCTGGATTTTCAATTACAGG
>WUQG02219192.1:0-21300 GCA_011317285.2 Androctonus mauritanicus
TCAACGTGAATTAACTGGTAACAAACTGGTAACATGCTTTTCTTAAAAAGTTTCTGTAACTATTTTGTATTCTTATCACTAATATTTAAAAAAATATAACAAAAAATAAGATGGTGAAAAACATTTAAAAAACATGTAGTATAGTAAAAAGTTCAATATATACAGTGCACATAGTCATGAAATAAAAAGCAAAAAATTCAATAAAATAAGAATTTATTTTTCATCATTTATTAAAACGGATTTTTGTTGTTCAATAAAACGACTTATTATGGTACATTTTAAAAATTACTATGGCATCAAAAACTCAAAGACTTAAAAAAAATTTTGCAAGTTCCGGCCGAATGATTACCATGCATGTTGGATTGGGATCGTTAAGTTCCGTGCCGTGACCGCTCTGCTCGAAGGGACGGTCTTTGACGGCGACGTTTTGTCTACCTCCCTTCTTCCTTCCTAAAACAAATCCAATGAGAACAGAGCACTAACAGACCGCCCAGACTGTGCTCGGGGGGTATAAAAAAAGAAAATTCTGCCATACAGTCACCTGATTGGTCACATACAAACGGCGTCGTCTCAATTGGAAACACTAGAGTTTGAATGTTATTATCGGAATTATATCGTCTATTTATTATTATTATTATTATTATTGTTGTTGTTACATATAAATAATATAATAAATAATTATCCAGAAATTAAGTAAGTAGCTAAGTCTAAAAATTTATGAAAGTAGTTAAGTTATAACTGACAATACAGATAAACTTCTAATAAATATTTATTAGCATATTATTATTATTATTATAAATTGAGAAGATAAACTGCAAGTTTATAGTTTTATTTATAATTTATAAACATCAGAGAGAATTACATTTTTATTCAACATCCGAATTCATTAGTTATTTATTATCATTGATATTATAAACATAATAATTCCGATTATAATTTTCGTACTAGCATCTGTCTTATTATATCTAATAAATTATAAGCTATATAGATTATTTAAGATTATGTTAAGCTTTTAGATATAATTTTTCAACTGAAGAACTAAAAATGATATGTAAATCATTTAAGAAAACGTCTTTTAAAATGTTCTATAGTTTATTTATCTCAGTAAGGATAAGATCGGCGAGAATTTTTGTCGCAATAAAAGAATAAATTAATAAAAATTACTTCCTTTGTTCGCTTTTAGTTACAGATTTTAGTGAAGGTTTTAAAAAGGATATATTATATAGTTATTATTTTGGATAGCCCAATCGTGATCGAATTCTTTGTCTTCTAAACATAACCTAAAGTCAAATTGTCCATAACGTTAGATTAAAGGACCTCTGGGCAAAAAAAAACCACACTAACCTTTAGGGATATGGCAGAGAGAAGTACAGCAGTCGACATGTCATTGGCCCTATTCTTCTTTCACTCTAAATCTCTAGGGGTAAGATAACTCAAGTTCCCAGAAGGAGGAATGGTGGATCGTGTAAGTCATGCTTGGTTGATTCTTCCAGAGGTTGGATTTTTTTGTTTTTAAACGCATTCTTCTCTTATTTATCCGGTGATAAGATGGTGTTCTGTGTAAAAACAAGCATAGATTATTTAATTGAATATAAAAATGTCAAGTAAAGTGACATTCTAACTTAATTATAATATTTTGAATAGTTAGGATATAATGCGGTAATTTAAATACAGAGGTAGAGGCATAAATCAATTCTTAATTATTATAAAATATCTGTAATATTAATTCCAAGATATAGTAGCATTTTTTATTATAAAAGGAATTAGTGTTGCGCTGCAGAACATCCCATTTTGTTCGGGTAAAGATAGGAGACACGAGGGATCCAGCATCGATCTTGCTCCTATTGTGAATGTATACAAAGGATGAGAGAGAGGCGTGCAATTATCGAGCCCCAACATACAGATGGTCCCTTTCTCACTGGTCGACGTAGTTCCTTCGTCAGAACCCTAGATTAGCATGTGAAGTAGAGGAGGTGCTATGTCCGCTACTATTCTGTGTAACCATGTAATATTTAGAACCACTTATTATTGGATAATTTTTATAATTTATCTTGCTCCAAAGTAATTTTCTTTAAAAGAACTCACACAAATTAACAAAAATTAACAAATCGATCAATTTATTGCAAAGTTTGTGCTGATCTACAGAATCAAAAACTGATGACAAATAACCGAAATAACGTTATTTAATTAATATATTCTGTAACTGTATTTATCGAAAGCTAAAATCAGTGAAAATAATTATGTTAAATTATGCTTACTTGACAAAAATTGCGCCTTGTGTAGAAGAAGATTTCATGTGAATGTATTCAATTAATAGAAAGGAGATCAAGCTTGCTATCGAGGTATTTTTGCAATGAATACCTAATCGAATTGGCTGATCTGCAAGTATTGTTAAGGTGGCTATCAGAGGTGCAATATCCCTCATCAAATTCGCCAATGGGATGTGTATGATAGCCGCATTAAAACTTGAAGGATTAACGAAACGGGGCGAATCTGCCAAGCGATTGTGGCACTTTGAAGAGACGGTGTAATCTTTCCCCTCTCCATACTCCAGAAGCTTATTGTAATCCCAGTCTGGATATTTTGGAAAATTATCGATTAGTGAAGCAGAGAGAATGATTAAAGAGTGGAGCTGGCCGTAACCGATGTGCGAAGTGGCAGGAAACATGTGGCCTTTCAGACAACCATCTACTGGTCATACATCTTTCTTTCCCCCAACTCATTCCGTTTTCCCCGTCTACCAAGACGACTATAAGGTCTTTTCGTTTTATGCTGCTAACTAGATCTGTGAAATTGCCGTTTTGGTTTCGTATAAATTTCGCTTTGGGAGATTAATGCGTTTAAGATATCGGTTAACAGCCATAGAAGAGGATGATGTCTTTTTTGACGTCAATGATTTTTCGATATCATGCAATAAAGATGAATCTTTCCATCGAATGGCGTTTTGTCGAAGTTTAAACACACTAAAATTATCTTTTCATAGAACTACTATGCTATAACATCGAAGCGAATCTCATAATTATTCCATTAGAAGTTTTTGCAATAAACCAAATGTTAGAACAAATAAACGAGAATCTGAAAGCGTTAAAATCGATCAAACTCATCTCTTGTTTAATAAAAATCGATCAAAATCAAATTTAATTCTATATCTTGATTAATAGGCCAATAGACTTAGGGTAGCGAGCAACAGTTTTTCAAACTGACAATAGGCCATTTTTTTCGTTTACTAATAAAAAATTCAGTTGCAATCATTTTGCTGGAATTTCATAAATTTTAAATTATTTATGTAATAAATTCAATCTAATGTAGGCTCGATTATTATAGAATCTATAAAATGTTAATTTATTTGACTATAGTGTGATTGACTGCTTAACTGTTTAATTCTATAGACTCTATATTCTATCCATTCTCGCATTAACAAGAATGGATAGAATATAGGGCCATTATTCTTTTTTAACTCTTACGTTCTTGCAAAACATATTTAGATAAATTTCATAGATGTCATGAATCAAAGTACGAAAAATATCTATGAAACTCTTAGTATATGATTAAATACAGCACTGCAATATAAGTAGAGCCTATTCTTGAAGCTTCATTATAGAAAAATATAATTTTTAATTTAATAAAAAGATCGAAATTATCTTTGTCAAATTTGATATTTCATAAAATATTTAACAAAATTAGCCCAGTAAATACAGATTTATCTCAATAAAAAATTATTTAAAATAACATAATTTAAGTCTGTACGGTATCCAGATAACAAAATAAAACCTATGCACAAAAATAAACGAAATATCTTATATTATTTTAGTAAAAATAATAAAAATGCCTTCAAACGAAATATTAATATAAAACGTTAGCGATAAACATAGCAAAAGAACTTATATTTTAAAGAAAATTGTTAATTTTGTATTAAAATCAAAATATCATTAAATTTTATCTAATTTTTAAGTTTGAACTAACTTTTTTAAAAAATATATATATACATATAATAAGAATAATATAACTAACCATCTGAAACAATTAGCAATTTATCAAGTTAATCGGTAATATTTCTGTTATTCTTATATACAAATGAAAAAATGTCATTGTTGAACATGAACAATAATTTATTATATAGTAAATCATTAAAATGTCTTTTTTATTAAAAAAAAAGTAGCATAATGTATTAATACATTAATATATAATTATTAAATTTAATTATAATATTATAATGTATTTTTTAAGAAAATGCATTATATAACTATGATTAAATTTAATAATAATTTGATTGTTTTATTACCAATTTTATTATATATTTTTTCGGATTAAATTACTTTTCATATATTAATTTTTATTGATAATTTTCCAAGAATTAATTCGTTAACCGTTTATTGAATGTATTTCAAGAAAATTAAATATTCTTATGATATTAATAGCTTTTTTTCGTTTTTTAATATCTATCAAAAAGATAAAAGAAATTTATATAATATTTTAAAATTTTCAATCAATTAAATATACATTTTTGAGATACAAATAGAATATTTATCTTGCTTTGACTTCAAATAAACATTCAACTTTGATAAATATTATATTTTACTCAATAAATAATAAAAATTTTATTAAAAAAATAATCTAAAAATAGTTCGATATATAAACAGTAATCTAAACAAAATTTTACTCGAGAGACTTAAACAAGACATTTTCTTATATACTATTTAGTTTTACATGAAATAAATTTATACATATAGTAGATATATATATATATTTGTTATTTAAAAAATAATATAGGTTACTATTTGAACGAATATTATAAAATCTGCATCATATTTTATTCAAACTAGCCTTGTTTATAGACCTATTTATTCTAGATGTGGTTGATATATGAGAAATATGCTCAGATGTCTAACATAACGTGTATTGAGAAGCGGAATGGTTATGAGGCTAAATCGCATGTTGTGGGAAGAATGGTATGCGTTTGCCTGCTTTGACTCATCTCTATTTATAATAGGCCTCATTGCATTCTATTAAAATTCTGTATGAATTAATTTTCCATCTATATTCTCCCCATTATATCAAACAAAACACAAAAATCATCTGTTTATAGCAGTTTTTGTAAGCTTTTATTTCAATCGTTAGTTAATGAATTTAGTTAGTTTTGATTTTAATTAAAAATATACCAGATAATATAATTTCTTTCTTCTAGAAAAGAACATAATTTTATATTTTATTTAATGCAAAACAAAATTTTCTAAGTAGAGTATTTGAAAATCATCAATTTTCTCAGAAGAATGTCTTAAAATTATTTTTTTTAGTCTTAATTTTTTTGATCACTTTATAAATAAGCGAATTTTTATTTAATATATTTTATTTTATCTAATTAAAAAATTTTATTTGGTCATTTATTGCGAATAATTTAAAGTTGTCTATAGTTTGATTTCCCGTTCTTAACGTTATCTTTAATTTCAGATGATATGCAACTTAAGAGGAAAAAACTAACTTTGAAAACTTTTCACTCGTAAGAGAATTTATTCTAAACAGATATTAAAATCAATAAATTTTCATTGTATGCATATCAATTAATCAAATAAAATAGGCATAGATTCCTCAGCTACATGGCACTTTATCATATTGGGAGAATTTAAATCGTTTTTGAAAACCATATTGTCGCGTGCATCAAGTCATTTCATCCACACGATATAATTCAATTGTATTTTCCATTTCAAAAGCAAATCCATATCCTTTACCTTCAGCTTTTCACCTTTAACAGTTGGTAACGTGTTAGGTATCTTAAGTTCATTGAAACTGTATGACCTTAGCTTTGTACCGTTTTAATTAAAAACAATATTATATCAGAAAATTCTAAAAACGTAAGCAATTAATCTTCTGTTAACTTTGTTTATCTGATCTCCAATAGATCTGCAGAACGCATTAAAAAATAAAACAAAAGAAAACAAGATTAATTATTTAATTATTTTTGTTTAGGTTTCTTTGGTGGAATGGTCTTAACTATTAAGTAAATTATTTAGAGGAGGAGAAATATGAAAAAGTTTAATCAACTTATAAGGTATAGGTTGTGTTAGAAAGAACTCATTTACTTAACCAACACAACTGTCGATATTTCCTAGAACTGTAGAGCAGCATACTCAGCAATGCATCAAATCGTGCGTGTTCTCTGGAGGTGGCAACTTTTAGAAACTTTGTTGTGCGCATGCTTACTAAGGGAATTATTTTCCGCTGTTCCCCTCCCGGACATCGCAAAAGGGTCCGCCTCCATCCCACAAGGAGAGGAGGGGTAACAGACACGTGCGATCTACTCCCATTAGCGTTCATTAATTCGACGCTAGAGACGCACTTACCGAGATGAAACCTTCCTCGCAGACAGAATGTCAGTGGCGCCGTCTGGCGACGATTCGACGAAGTAGGACAGTCATTGTTTTGCACTTAAAGAGTCGCGGTAAATGGAAGGCTTCTATTTTCGCTCTAAGTGAAAAAAATAAATTGTTCTTTTTTTTTCTTTCCTTTTTCCTAAATCATTTTCCATCGGCTCTTTCTCAGATTAAACATAAAATTTCTAGAAGAAATTAAACAAGCCTATAAAATCTCGCATGCATTAGTACTTATATTTGAATAAATTATAAATTACTATTTAAAAAATAATAATTTATGTAATTTCAAATACAGTTTAAATAATGTTTTAAGAAAAATTACTCAAAATAATAGGTTGATTGATATGATATTTTGAGTATTATTATAAAACAGTAAAGTTTAAAACATTCAACTAGAAGATAAAACAGTTCAATATGTGATAATTTTAATTATATTAAACATATACTAGCGAATATCTTCTTAAACAATTTAGAAATTCAAAAATTGCGAATTTTAGAATATTTCAAACGTGCAAATGTTTATAAAATTCGCTTTATGATTCAAATAGTGAGAAAATAAGTATTTTTAACGATAGATAATGAATGGATAGCATTTCCTTAATTATGGTTTATAATCTTAAAATAACTTTTCATTATTAAGCCAATATTCTAGGAGTTAGCAAATATAATTATAGCATATCTGACTTCTAATAAGTTTAATATTATAAATTAAATAAAAATAATTATTTAATTATAGACTAAAACAAACTAAACAATAGTTTCTTCCCTGTCCAGTTGGCAAAGATAGAAGTCGGTTGTTAGCGAAACAATCTTCACTGATTTCAGAAAAAAGCATTTACATATATCTGATATCAAATTTCTAAATGCAGCATTGTATTTGAAACCAAAAATAGTAATTCTTCGAGAAATTTCGATGATAATTTTACATCTCGAACTGGAAAGTTTATAATTTACAATTTAATAATTTGATTTATTGATAATTCAGTAAGAATATTAAAAAAATACTTCATAATTATATTTATAAATAAATCTATGTAGGTAGATGATTATAAACTTAATATCAGCAAGTCATGAAGCCAAACTATCTAAAAATAGATAACTTATTTATTAACAGTAACTATTATGATCACGACATTCATGAGTATAATGTTGAAATTCTATTAAAGCATATAGAATAGAATTATCCAGATTAACTCAAAATAGATTACAATATAGAGGAATCAGAATTTAGTCTAAAACTTTATTTGCTTAGTATCTGCATAAAAAATCGTTTTATGCTGATATCAAGAACATAACTTTTTTATGATTCTAGAAATATCTATTTTGTTGATTTAGACTATATAGTCTGTATATTAAAATAAAATTCCCAGTAATTTTCCAAGATTTCTGTGCTCAATAATTATATTATTATTTTAATTCGTTAATAGGTTGAAAAAAAGATCAATCATTCCGTTTCTATCTGCGTTTATTATTTTTCAGGTTAGAGTTAGTAAAATAATTTGCTGAATGTAATGAGAGCAATCCGAAGATCATATATAATCAAATATAAGGCTTCCTTAAGTATAGATCTCAAAACAAATTCCTAATCCATATAAATTGATACAAGAGACTTGATAAGCGACAATCGCTAGCATTATGCAATCCAAATAGGATCTACATATAAATAATAGCTGATTACTGGGCATTCATATAGCATCCAGTCAACTAATTTATAAATTTTATTTAATTTTAATAATTTAATTTATAAATTTTGTTTATAAATCAAAGGGTGCGCCTTGTTTATAAAGTCTTGTCCTCCAATCTATCGTCTTCTTTATGATTATATCCTATTATCAGATTTTTTTCAATAAACTTAATTAATAAGAATAATTAACGAAATAATCCATCCGAAATTCATATATTTTACTCCATTTGCTCTTTCATTTTTTTTCATTGGGATTATAGATGATCTATTAGAGATTATTTTAGAATTTTTTTGTTCTTATATCTCAGACTTAATGAGATATTTTACTCTTACGTTCCTCAGAACATTTTACTTGTTATGATGTCTAGCTTATTTTCTATTATTTTGTCGTACAAATTTTAGATTAAACTAAGAAATTTAACTTAATTGTTGAAAGGATGTGTGGTTTAAATAATTTTTAAAATTCTGTAGTTCGTTAAATTCATTCCGTAACTTTATGTGGTAAAGAAAGAGAAAATGTTCGGAAGCCATTTGTTACAAAAGAAGACAAGCGTTAGGAATGAAAATACTGGAATCTTTATTCCCAGGAATAGTTCTGTATAGTTTTCTTAAATAGACTGATGAATCATTGGTTACATCAAGAACTCTTTCATACTGAAGAATCAACAAGAGACTATACCGAGTGACTGATATTCCAACAAATGACGGATGCGAATACTTTTTTTTGTAAAACATCTATGCTTCCTCAAACAACTAAAAAAATCTCATTCAATCAGAAAAATAAATTATACCGGTAAAAAAACATTTCTTTCCTCCAGAAAGCTTTTTTTTTTTTTTTTTACAAAATTAAAAATATTTTTAACATCGAGTTCTCTCCGGCTTATCGGAACTGTAATCTATCACATAAATTGCAACTTATGTATTAAAACATGAACACAAATTATTTTTAATACAATTAAAATGATAAAATCATAATTTGGGGCAATAATAAGCATAAAAAATATTACAGAGCTTAGATTATTTAATGATTTATAAATCGTTTATTTATTTTAAGGCTTTCATGAGGAATATTTTTATAAATTATTGTTATGTTTGTCTGTATTATTGTTATTTATCAGTTAGCTACACTTCTATCCTGTTATTAATTACTTCTAAATATTAATTTATAGAAAAAAACAAAAAGATTATTGTAAAATAGTGAAATTTTGATATTCTATAGGAAGTCATGCAAAATATTTCATTTTTGAAAGCAAGTATAATTAAATGCAAGGTATATTATTATTTAAATTATTTAAGCAATAGTTGATTTTTTTTTATGTATTAGATGACTGAAAAAAATCTAATAATTGTGGGATAAAATTTTCGATCTATATGACTGCATTTTTGTTTTTTAATACAACTTATCGAGAAGTACGTGGGTACCCAGTGCAATTAAAGTGACCACATAAGAGATAAGTTTACCACACCCAATAGGGGTTATCACCAATAACAGGGACCCGCACTGAATGCATATTTGTTAATTAGGCCTGAAGCAAAATACACATACAGTATAAAGTCATAACATCGAATGAAATATTTAAAAAATTCTTTACGTGCTTAAATAAATATTTACAAAGTCAAATGATATTCAAAAAGATTCTTCAATATTTAAATAAATTCCAATATTATTATATAAATAGAGTTAAAATTATTTATTGGAATTATAACAGTTTAATAAGAATTTAAATTGATGTAGACTCTATGAAGAAATCTAAACTATCATAGTTCAGATTCCTTCATATAAGCTAAACCATTAATAAACTTAAATATTTAATTAAACAATTTGCAAATGAGAATTTATATATATTTTATATTACAAGCTATGTAACAAGAATATTATTTGCAAAATATTTAGCTCCTAATTTCACTATGTGTAGCCTACTTTTCAATTTGCATACAACATTTTGCATTGCAGCTATAAAATTTTTGATACGATTAAAACTATGCTATTTTGTATTAAATATTTCTTAAATTGAAAACATATTTTTATAAAATATAGCAAGATCATGTAGATATTTTAGCCTATAGATCAATAAAAGAATTTGTTAAACTATAGATTAGGGCTGTTCAACACACGGCCCAGAGCTGTAATGAATACGGCCCAACGTAAAAATGGTAAACTTCCTTAAAACATTGAGCTTTTCATATACTTAATGAAGTTATTATTATTTAAATAACTATCTACATTTCTCATTTCCATTTTCTAAAATATTTCTTATTTCAGTGATTAAAACTACTTGACCTGCTCAAAGATTTTTAAAAATTTCTGAACGAAAGATTATTATGCTACGACATTTTTGCTTAATTGTCATGATGGATATCATATATTGTACATTTTTTACTAATTTTTTTACTTAAAAACTATCGTTAGAATTAGCAAATGTTATGTGCGGCCCGAGACAATTTTTTTTCTTCAAATGTGGCCCAAGGAAGTCAAAATATCGGACACTTCTGCTATATAGATTAATACATATGCTGAGAATATCAGATATTTTGTTCCTGCACGAAAAATATTCTATATTTTCTAAATAAAATTTCATTAATTTTAATCATATTCAAACATGATAAGTAAATAAAGTTTAAAATGATGTTTTATATTATGTAAACATAACATAAAATTAACAAGATTGGTATACAGCTTATTTACTTATTATGGTTTATAAGAAAATTAACTTAATAATTATTATCAAATTTTCATTAATCAAAACATAATATTATTTAAAGCAGTTTCAAATTAATTCTGCATTAATTTTTTTAACATTTTTCTTTCATAAATATTTACATAAGCAACTATAATCGAAAATAATTGAAATTTTATCGTAACAGATTTACTTCATATTCTTCTGTTGATGTAAATTTTAATATATTATAGTAAAATATCTGCTGATAGATAACTAGCTTGTTATAGATTACTAGTAACTTACATAATAGGCTTATATAATGCTTTGTAAATTAATTAATTACAATTTAAATTGATTGTGAATTGGAATGCAGAACCATCAATCAATTAAATTGATTATATTGAATTTTAAATAGTATATTAAGCATAGTCTATCAAGTACAGTTTATATGTAATTTCTAAAATAAACTATAGCTTAGTAAGAATTTAGAATATATTAAATCATACCTTTTCAGATTTAATCCAAGTATTAAATGAGTAAATAATTATTTATCTGAGATAGATTTGGGTTAATTCTGATAAAAAACAGTTTGTAAAATGGGTTAGGAAGATAATTTATTCAAGCTTTGGCATGCTTAATCTTAGAATTGTTAAGTTTTAAGATGCTAACTTAGAACTAGAGAATGTTCCTCCATTGAAGTCATTAAGTTTAGTTAGGAGAGGTTGTTTGAATAAATAAATAAATAATAGATCAAATGAATTTTTGCTTCATAAAAACTGGAATAAATTACCTTTCTGATGAGTTTTAGTGAATGTTTTTATCTCATTTAAAACTGCTCAAGAATTTTTATAGATACACCGTATATATCTGCGATTAAACAAATAGAAACATTAATGTCATAACACTATAAAAGCCGAAAACAATGCAAGAAATAATAAGTTTGAACCATATATTTAATAACTTTGGATAAACTTTTATAAAATGTGACATTGTTATAAAAGATTCACAGATTGGAAAAATAATCGAAAATTGTTCTCTTATATACGAAAGTTTTAGTTATTTCCGACTCCGACGCGCCCATGTCCTCCGACATTTGTCTTACCTACCGACCAAAAGACGTTTATGAAAGATGGAAAAAGCAATTGCGAAAGTCACCTGTCTTTTGATAATCTAGAAATATTTCTTTATCACGAAAACTACTGTATAGTAAAGAGTGAGAGAGAGAGAGAAAATGTTTAAATTGAAGTGTCGCGTCTTGAAAAGAGAAAAACGAAGTTTAAAAGTCACAAAGACATAAAGTGAGCTAAGAGACAAGGAAGAGTGGAATAAAAGAATGAAAAGATCCTGTGAGGCACGTGGGCGCCGTGTATCAAGCCATCCTTTCGGCGGGCAACAAAGGGATGTCGGCGCATCGAAGCCGGCGTCATTAATCTTGGCCACCGTGTAAGACAAATCACACAACATCGTAGAAACTACAGCAACTTAACCTTTCACCTCTCTCGGATAAAGTAAGCATTAACGGGAAAGTAACGGAGGGGAAAAAAAGAAAGAAAGTAAGTAAGTAATAGATAACGAGTAATTTTTTTGTCTCTTTATAAGTCGCTTTCTTTCTTCATACTCCAGCTGTTGCCCTTTGTCTCTTTGTGACGTCATAGTGTTTCCGTGACGTAATTCTATCTACGGCAGGGGTTTGTTACCAGAAGGTAATAAATGTTGAATACCGAAATTCATTAAGTTTCCAGGAAATATGAGATAGATAAATAATGAATAAACTCAGTGTAACTCTCTCTTGCAAATTTGCATTTATTCATTTTCCCATAATCAGCTTTATGCGGTATACAGATGAAGTTAAACACGAAAAATTTCTCTGTTTTTTTATAATGTTTATTATATTATCTGATAAGCATTTTTATAAATTAAAATTATTTCTGACTTTGGAATAATTAATTTCTTGTAATATATTTAAGCGTGTCTCAAAAAATAAATTTGGTTAGTTTATCAGTTTTCTGTAGAATAAAAAACAGAATATTCAAGATTTGATACCGATAATTAAAAAATAACTATAACAAATGAAAAAATATATAAAATAATATAAAATAGTGACTTACAACACTCAGGAATCTCAATATTTTATAAGTGGATTCAAAATTTAGTCAGATTCAAAATTTATCTGTTTGAAACACAAGGTGACGATATAATCGCAGTGTTAAGAAATAAATAAATATTTAAAGATTAACACCTAAGGTTTTGATCCTTTGAAACTTATGCTATTGTATTTCCGTTCTGTTTACTTCAATCTCAATAAAGCAATTTTCAAACTTGCAAACAAAATAAACATCGGAATTGTTTTAGCACATTGAAATTCGATCTTACGAACTGTTTCAGTTTCTCAACATGTTTACACATTGAGAAACTGGAAGTTAAACAAACAACAAAGGAGAGAAATTCCCTTTCAGACTCGAAAACACGACCATAAATCAACTGTGCAAATAGTTGCCTGAACTCCCACTCTCCAGCAGTCAACATCAACTTTCTTAGCTAAACTATCTGGAGAAAACATTCTTTTTGGATATTTACTTTGAATTTTCTGTTAAATAGAAAATTTAATAAAGTCAAAGGTTAATAAAGCATTAATTCATCGTTTAATTAATTGAAAATTTTATATTTTATTCGTCTTTACATCATATTTAAAATTTATCAAGACAAATTTGAACATTCAAAAGCGAACGACAGTTATAGTATACTGTGTTGTATTTGCTTTAAATATTTATTTAAGTATTTTTATTGTTAATTAAAATATTAGATTTTTTAATTTGCATATAAAAGCCTTTCATAAAAAAGTATTTTTAGTTTAAATCCAAACATCTTAAATATAAGTTTACGTTATTAACAAGAAAAAGAATGTTTATATGCTTATAGAACTGCTACATAGTTATTTTTATAACAAAGAAGAGGAAAATTGTATTTAAATATATTGTTTACTTAATAATATTTCAATAGTTTCAATAGCATAAAGTTTTAATCTATGAGTGTACATTTCTTTTTTTTTTTTTATTTTTTTGGTTCTATATATTAAATGAAATTTCTTAAGTTTCAAAGAAATATAAGATAAATAAGCAATTTTTCACTTATTCATTGTATTAAAATTCTATAGACTATACAGATATTATACTGCATCGAACTTCATTTATATTCTCTAATCTATAATATAGACTATAAAGCGAGAAAAATATTTAAATTTTATAATATAGACTCTATATTATAGAACTTAAAAGAAATAGTAGAAGAATAAGTAGAATAATAGAAAATTTAGTAGAAGAATATATGAATCTACATATAATGTTTTAAAAATTACTTAAATATTAGATTAAATACAGTACAATAAATCCAGTCTGTCTCACTTTCATTCAAGTTTGATTATTATAGTTTATTTATAGTTATTATAATAAAAGTTATAGTAAAAAACTATGTTCAATCAACTAAAATATTTTCAATGAACTGACTAGAGTTTTGTAGTGTAAAAACTTTGTAATTTTACATTATAACTTTTCTTATATTAACTATAATTAATAATAACAGTTTTACAATGTAAAATATTATTGTTATTATAACAAAAATAATATTTATGTATTTGAACGATAGCCTACATATAAGCTATTAACCATAAGTGAATTTTTGAAAAATTGTTGTATGATTCTTTCAGAAATTTATCTTTAAATCTAGGTATATAATAGATTTATACATTTTTATAAAGTAATCCCAAAATCTGCATGCAATTGTTAACTCATTTTTAGATTTTTCAATAGTATTTATGCTAAGTTATATGAATATACTATAATTGAAAACCGTGGGAATTTTTTAATATTAATATATGCTAACTAGTCTAGCAATCAAAATATTTGAAAGTAAAATGAAATGCTGTCTGTAAATGGTTGCTTTATCGAGAAACCTAATAAAATATTTATACAGATTTAAAATAGTACGTAAATGGAGATAGTTTAGCACTAATTATAATAATAGTCAAGAGAATTAATTAGCTTTAACGAAAATAACGCGTATCCGATGTTATCATCGGTATCAAGAGTAATATAATATCAGAGCTCTAATTGATTAATCAATAACTAAGATATAGAGTCTAATCAAAATCGCATTTATTATTTTATTTTAAGAATGTCTCTTTATTCGACCATTTAGATAAAATTTATGAATTACATTAACTTTTCGTATAGATTAAATTGTTAAAATGCTTTATTTAGAAGTTAGCAGTAAATATTACAGTTAATTTTATTAACATTTTCTTAATGTTAGCCACCATCTTTAATCTTCTTGATGAATAATTTAATTAAGAAATAAAGGATAATCACAATTTAATATAAATTATTGTTAAAATTAATTATTATCCGATTATATTTAGGACTATTTAGTGCTTAAATTTTGGTTCTTATGGATTAGTATAGATTCTTTAAATATCTACATTATTTTTTTTGTACAAAAAAAATAATGTAGATATTTAAAGAAAAACACTTTTAAAAAACTGTTATATTTAAAGAATGTGTTTTGTGTTTATATTTAAAGAAAAAACATAAAAACACTGAATTAAAATTTCAAAAATTCAACTGTTTATTTCAACAAGCAAGAAAAAGAAAAGAAAAGAAGACAAAATAAATTGTTTAATTTGTAATTTTGTGAAATTTTATATATATTTTTTTAATTTATTAAAAATTTTAAGAACTGTAGTTGAAAAACTGATTTAAAACAAAATATTTTGAAATATTATCCCAAAATTTTGGCATTATTGTAAACATTTTTGGCAAACTATTGTTCATATTATATGAATAGGATATATATTTTCTGCTGTTTGTTTCCGTTGAGCAAAAATAGTTTATTTATCTGTGTTATTGAAGATATAAATCTAATAATAAACAACAAAATTAAATAAACTTTATCACCGTTCGAGTTTAAGATATTAAAACTTCACGAATATGAGGTTTAAAAATTAATTTTTTTAATTTTCTTTATATAATAATGATTGAATTCTATCCATTTTCTTTCAATTGAATCTTATCAACTATAAGCTAAAATGATCCTTAGAGTCTATTATTTTCTCAAATTACATAAAATTTTTTTCATTTCTCTTTAACTTAGACGAAAAAAATAATCGGATCATTCCATAAGATCGTTTTAAGTTTTTGTGAAATGACCGAAAAATTAACTGTAATTTTACAAGTTTGACAACGAATGATTTAATTTTTAATAAAATAAAATGATTTAAAATCTGATTTATCACATAAAATACATAATTTTAAGTTCATTTTTTATCATTATAATGCTGTATATAATATAAAAAAAAATTTATGTTAGCAATCAAGTTTGGTTTAAATAACGAAAAAAAAAAAGATTTATTGTTTATGTTCAGAAGAACAAAAACAGTTTACTAGCTATAAAATAAAAGAGCTTCATTAACATCACTTGATCTGTTATGTTTTTCTAAGCTGTTCAGAATTTAATTTTTTAATTTATTATTATTATTTTTTAAATAAAAATGTTTAAAGAAAAGAATAAGTTCGATTAAAATCGCATAAAAATCACTTTGTGTTTCTGGACTGGATGCAACCAAGTCTCTTCACTCTTCCAACTAAAGTACTAGATAGCATCTGAACAGATTTACAGTTTCTGTTAATGTGCGGTGACAGGCGTTAAACAGCGTCATTTATCGCTACCATAAAAGCGGTTTAAGTGAGACAGCAACGATGATGGTCGTCAGGTATTGGTGTTTTATTGCTTGTTCCGGAGTACTTCGCAGACAATTGCCTTTATTGACACACTTAGAGCAACAGTTACGAGGATGTAGGCTAAAAAGATTGACATCAATCAAATTAATAACAACTTAATGAACTAGAACTGTTACCATTATTTAGAATCTCATCTCAAACACCATTAAACACGAAAAATATATCATTACTCTGTTATAACGTAGAAATATGTGAATCTATTTTAAAATAAATTAAAAAAATTAATTTATTTTTTAAATAAATATGTTTGTGTTGCTTTCGGATTTGATAGGATTTAATATGTGGAATTTTCTAATTATATCGCATTGTTTAAACTTAACACGCCGTATCGCATTGTTCAAGAATGATTATGCAATATTGCTTCTGTCGAAATTTGTGTTGAAATGACGTGTTGGGTTTGAAGTTACTTTTGATAGACAAATATTATGAAATGTTCATGCTAATAATAGGTATGCAATGTTCATTTATGAAAGTATGGGGAAGTGTTAGAGGGTTATAACAGAAATTTAACTCTACTTATAAGCTAGCATATTCTGTGATTATTAAATATAGTGTGCAGAGACTCGTAGGCTATAACTATAACAGCTTTGAAAACTGTTTCAGCTAAAAACCTATGGGTCTAAATGGAACATACAAGGAAAAATCTACGGCTGATCGCACGAACCTACAATCATGGGATAAACTCAGCCAGCTGCAGTAAGAAAGAAAACCGAGCGGCCGAGCGGAAACCATTCATTACATCAGTAGTGCGCACGTTTCCGCGAAAAATTCCGTCCATTTTCCGTTTCGCTATCTCTTCTTCTAACGATCTTCCAAACTGAACAGCGAGTTCTCTTTTTCCCCTCCTGCCAATTTCCTTCGCCAGATTAGGAATACTTCGATCCTCTCTCTCTCTCTGCTATTCGACAGACTTCTGAACTAGATGAAACTATCGAAGTTAGCTGATCAGAGCATCCCTTCTTAACACGCAAATTTTTGAAGTCTGCTGATTAACGAGGACCACTATGTAACATCCCAATCCTTCATAATTCCTTTACGTCCTTACGTCGGTTACATCAATCTCGATTAAACTTATTCTATAATGTGAGCTATAGATATTATTATTTATTAATATTCGCAAAAATACAAGTCTTACGAAACTATTATTAAACTTATTTAACAATCAAAAATACAAGAAGAATATTTTAACTAAACATAAACAGTAAACTTGACTCTGTATATGTTATTATGAGAATTAAGTTATATGCTTAATAGAAAAATAATTTTGTTGCTTATAAGTTTGGAACTTTCTAAATGATTTTTTTCTTTCTTTCCTGTAGACTAAGATAGTGTTCTAGGAGATAAATTGAAGTTATACTCTACTGAAGAATAAAAGAAATAGTTCTTTCGAACGTCACTAAACACACATTTCTATATGTCGATGCCAAAAATTGATCCACTTTTCTGGACGTCAATGATCGTCTCGTGGTATCTTTGGTTCATGCTCGGTCGATTTACACTGAACTTAGGAAATATTGACTACTTTATATCGAACGCTCTTCTAACAATGATAATTTATAATGAAAAATATGTCTACATCTATCTCTAACTACTTCACTTTATAATTTTAAAAGATTTTAAAAGATCGGTTATATATCCCATTCAAAATTTTATTTTAGGTATCAATCATTGTTAAAATATTATTTACCGAATTTAAATTAAAATTTTGTAAGTATTTCTAATCGAACTTATCAAATATTCAGTTGTATATAGATAAATTCGTTGTTAGCAATGTTTCTACCGTAATAAAATACTGGGTGTTTGCTACTTAACATAAACTATGATAACCTCATTAAAATTGGTTTTTAAGCTTATTTGATTGCAAAATCGATTAAACATTGATTAATGAAGCTATTGCAGATCTCTATACTGTATAATGCACACTTAAAACTCTTATTTTTCGTGATGAAAGACATAAAAAATCAAATTCAAAATTAGATATATAGATACGTGGCGCCTAAATTTCGTAAATATATTATCATATTATAACTTAATATTGATTGTTGGAAACGATTGTTAGCATTTATGTCAAATGCACTTATAGTGCACTTAATTTGACTGCTATCGACTTTGCATTTATCTTTTTTTTTCTTTTTTATGCAATATTTTATATTACAGAAAGTACCGATTTTGTTTCCCGATAAAAATGAAAATAATAGGTCGATTAGAGATCTCAAAAGTAGTTCTGTGAGCGACCACGCCTCTTAAGAGAAAGAAACATCCACTTCACTGTAATTTCCTAGATTACATTTGCAAAACTATGATATTTAAAAAAAAATAGTTCCTAACAATAGGTAGTTGGCACAGACAGCAAAAAGGTTTCGAATTTAAGAAAGAAATTCGAGAGTAATTATTTTATAGTGCACAAAAGTAATTTTAAATAAAGTGTGCAAAGATTTTTTTAATTATTTTGCGAAAATATAAATTTTTATGTTTATGATTACAGAAACTATAAAAATAAATTTTAACCCAATAGTTTTGTCTATCGATAAATAATAGATTTAAATTTGGCATACCATAAATAATTTTTAAATAATTAAACATTTATTAATAAAAAAAAGAATCAAAAATTTTACGGAATAAAGCATTCTTTTGGTTTAACTTATTTTATTAGTCTGTTGTATTTCTATTGTTGATTGTGATTGGTTTAACAAAAGACAGAGTAGGCGTCTATTTCACTATAACTACCAATAATGTTGAAAGGCGATAAGCATACTCGGAAACACATCCAATTACGAAAACGAAAATGTTTCAAATGAAATACGTGCCAGTTACCTATAAATATACACTACTTCGGAAAAAAATTCGTTAACCTGTCAAAACGAGGACACGCAATGTTCAACAAAATGTCCAGGCGCTCTTTGAGCTATCTACTGAAGTCATGCAAACTGAACTATTCTTCATCGCTTGTCATGCAACACCAAGTGTCACGTATAATATGTCGAGACGTGCAAGTGTCAATTATGTGAGGACAACAATTGATTTTTGTGGTTTCTTTTATAAGTATGAACTATTATTCAAGGAAACTTTTATAGACTTCGTGTCTGCAACAACGGCTTTAAATTAGATACAATTAAAAATTTAATTAAGAAATTCAATAATTAGGAAAAAATACAAAAAAGGAGGACTAATCAAATTTTAAAACTAATTTTCTTAAAAATTTTTAAAGAATTAATTTCAAATTATGTATTATTAAAAAATACAGAAATTATTTTCGATTGTAAAAATCATTAAACCGATATTATATATGTGAATATTTTTTTGTAGGATTTACGCTTGGTTAACAATTCTCATGTAACTTTTTTGAACTTATGCAACTATAAAAAAACTAATGTTAATATTAGAATAGTTTCTATTCTAAAGTTAGTATCTACATAATTACAGGCATTAATATATCATGTAAGGATTAATTATAAGCTAAGCTTTAGACTGGTAGTTATAAGATTAAAATACACACATTAAAAAAAGACAGGAAATAGTGTCTCAAACAAAAAGTATTATACAGTTTGTATATTATTCTATTCCAATACGATTTTAGGATTATAGGAACCAATAGTTCTTATAAAAACAGATGGCAAAACAATAGGATGATGTAGGATCACGACTAATTTTAAATCTGAAAGTTCGATAATACTTTGATGAAGTGTTATAATAATAAATTAATAAGATGTTTTCTACTTTTTATTAATCATTAGTAACGCTTTAAAAATATTAAAAAAATTATAAATTTGGTTATCATTAATCTGGATGAATGCAGAAGTTATGCCCGAGGATGTTTTTAATATTTTATTTTTTTAATTATTCTGTCAAGAGTATTAAAAAAAACTGTATTAAATTTCTACGAATAATTTGGAAAATAGAATTAATATTATATGAAATTATCAATAGTTAAATGCCTGTATCGAAATGGGCATTAACCACCCACGGATGAAAGTTTTCGAACTGAATAATTACGAGATTGGCCGATACAACAGAATGCTCTACCATAAATGATGGCTACGGACGACATAATCGGTGACGTCTACCATTACTCACTTTCCTGCCGTCTACCCGACGAAACGATAATTAACGTAAGTGTAATGGGATACCGACTGTTCAGGACACGGGTCACAGCCTTCACTCTGAGCTATATAGAAACAGTTCTCATATTTTCTGTGCGCTGTTAATTAATTAGGTTTGACGACATACGGACATACTACACTTCACAACCAAGAACTCTTACATAGGTGGTCTATATACGATCATTCAACAACAACTTTTTTAATGTGGAATTGTGATCATTGACAAGAAATTTTTCATTTCAAATTTTGACAGCTAACATGGTGTAATGATTAAGTTAAAACTTTTTACATATTTTATTAATATCAAAAAGCAATTTTTCTGAAATTTCAAACTCTCGCATTTTTTTACCCCTCTTCTCTTTCTTTCTTCGTTCTTTTTTTTTTTTTTTTAAAGTTATCTGAAAAATTTAATAATAACAATAAAGGAAGAAAAATTTTGATTAAATTTTTTTTTCTTTTTTCTGAGTTAGGAATATTTTAAACGTCTTTATACGTTTATCTACGTTATATATGTGTAGATAATATTGAAAATATTGAATGTGAGAATTAGTTTTAGAAGACTGACGTGAAAATATTACGAATCAACAGAAATTCATCGATTTGTTTAACTGATAGTCATAAAAGTGTAATTAAAAACTTATTTAAAACCGAAAATATTTTACTCTTTTGCGATTCTAGTCTAGTAATTAGGAAGTT
>WUQG02219303.1:0-21300 GCA_011317285.2 Androctonus mauritanicus
GTTTCTCTATCATCTTCAAATCCAACAAGTCATGAAAATGTTCATTCTGGTTCCTATATCATACTTGCTTGTCTTTTATGATGGCTAGTACGATTTTCTTATATCTGACAAATATCTGACTGGAATTTTTATCTCTTCTGTTTGTATATATATAGACTTATACAGGAACAATCGTAGGAGTACGCGACTTCAGCGATATTTCGATACCATCAATAATCGATAGTGATTACAAGAAAAAAATTGAAAGAAGGAAAAAAATAACAACTTTCTGATTCGTATGAATAGCTAATGTACCGAATTAACTTGATAGATAGATTATTTATACAGTGAAAACATTGTAGGAGGTCTAAAGAATGTAAGATCATGAAGGTCACACTTATCCATTTTTCATGAAGGTTTCAATGTACGATTCGGCGACTTTAGACCTCACAATAAATTATAAATTATGTAGCATTTCCTTCTCATTTATTTTGTTTAGAGGTGATTAATGTTTACTATAAAACCAGAGCGTTTTTTCCGAATAAGAACCATGAAAAGAAGATAAAAATTAATAATGTCAATAATTCTGTAAGAAGCTTAAAGACGGAATGGTCAATGGGCAAAAAATGATTTTATAGAAAAAAAGTTTATTTGTGGACGAAAAAATATATATATTCAAATGTAAAAATGGAAAATTTATAGAAAGAATCATCACATATATCACTGACAATCTAGAGGAAACGATACTGTTCTCGATTGTCATTGATGGAAATGGGGCTCAGATTGTTAGATAAACTTGAAAAGTGCTGATAACTTATCTATATAATAATAATTTGCTATAAATTCTATATCATTTGTGTATATAATTAAAAACACGTGAAAACTGTTCGATAATTTCGACTCAAAGTTTTGCGAGTACCATAAATTCATTTACTCGTAAACAAATTTTGCGCCACTACTTTTTCCCGGTTTTTGAGATTTTTGCGATAATTTTAATGATATAAATCGCTGTCGATAAAATTAATAATATTAAAACAACCAGTGCAATGTACTGAACAGCAACAAATGCCTGCTGTTCAACGCAAACAAGTTCTGTTGTCACGCATGATTTTGCCGATCTTCATCACGCTTATATGACTTTTGTTCTGTTCAGTTATTCCAGAAGCAGGACCAAAGATGCTTGGAATTAAAAGTCGTTACGGTATAGGAGATGAGATTAATGTCACCTGCGTCAGTGGACAGTCGAAACCACCTGCTGTCCTCTTTTGGTACGTCAATGACAAACTGGTAAGTTTTAATGTTTTTTTTAATTTTTTTAATAAATTAAATAATATATATATGACATATTTGAAGCGATTTAATAAAAATTTAAAATTAAACTTGTCTCATTTAAATAAAAATTTCACTCATCACACGGAGTGGAAGAGGAAAAAAAAGCGAAAGAGAAAATTAAATGTCATTAATTTTTGATCGTTACAAATTCATAACGCAATTCGTTAAAGGAAAATAATAATTTTGTAACTAACCTCAAAATTTTACATTAAAACTCCTCGGGCTTGATATTTATCAAGCGAAATAATCTGGAAATTGGAGGATTAATAATAATTTAATCGCTCGTTCTCACATAATAACCTGTTTTCAGGCATCTACGAGACATCTAGTGAACTATCCACAATTGTATCATCATCCACAACTTCACTCATCTAAACTGGGATTAAAATTTGTGGCTAATAAAAGCAACTTTCCTGATGGACTATTAAAATTCCTTTGCATAGCAAACTACACCATTACAAGTTCAATAATCAGCGATGAATATTATGCTACTAACAGTAGCAAGCAACTGGGACCTCATTTAAGTAAGGAATTGTCGAAAATTTTCTAATATTTTTATATGGAGAATGATGATTTTTGATTGACAGTAATTTTATCTGTGGAAAATATTTTCAGCTTTATCTTTATCGAGGAGTAGACCTACTATCGAAGGTGCAAGGAGAAGATATGAAGTTGGCGATTTGGTATTTGTGAATTGCACGGCACCAAAATCACTTGGCCACACTCAACTCAAGTGGTTTATCAATGATAAAGAGGTAAAGAAATATATATATATATATATCCACATGGATAACGTATTAAAATTAACTGTTGCGCTCCCTCGAGTATTAATTAAGTCACAAAAAAATTTTCTTCTCTTTCCTCTTCTTTTTCGCGAAGCTACATGTAGCCATAATATAAAGTTAAAAAGAAAATCTATCTTTTAAAAGTTTTTACCTCACAATCTCTCCAAAGGAAATGGAAGACTTGAAAGATATAGATAAGGAGTTTTTTCTTTATCAAAAACTAAATGTCAGTTTTGGGAATGCTTGCCAGATTTCGAAGATGATAGTCTTTCAGTCGGAGAAAGTATCACTGAACAATGTTTTAATATCTAAATAAAAAAAAATAGTAATAGCATAAGCTCAGGGAGAGGAAGAAGAAAAAAAAAAAATTAAATTCGGTTACTGCAGAAGTATTAGTTGCAAATATTAAATCGATGACTACACGTTTTAATTAATTAAATTTGTCTTTCTGAAAATGAAAACTGCCATTGAATAATTTCGTTCGCTGCTGCAATTGCTGCAAGTGATAATTGATCCATAAGCAGAGATTGATTACAGTAATTCCCAATTGAAGAAAAATTAATGCAATTGCTGCTGTTGTTGTTACGTACGACGCAAAGAGGGAAAAAAACATATCTACATAAAACTTGTTAGTATAATAGCAACGAGTTTGGGTCTTAAAATTGCAGAAAGAATATCGTAAATTTGCATTTTATGATTAAAAAAAAAAAAAAAAGACATTTGTACGAGTGCTCTTATCCGTTCTGTTCATTCAAATACACTCAAATCGTATAAGATCATTAAAAGAAATTTATGTGCCAAAATTCACTACTCATCTTGTTACTGTAGTAGTGTTGAGTTAAGGACTCGGCATATCGGAGCAAAAATCTCATAAATCTACAAAACATTTCCCGTTTTTCTCGCTATTAAAAACTGCTGCAAGAAATATACTCTCACTGTCTGTTTACCAGCGTCTTTTAACTGACATTTAAAAATTAATTTTGATTTTATTACTATAGTAGCAAAGAATTATAAATCTTCGATATTTCGATGATTTTATGTATATTAATTATTACGGGAATGCAACAAATATGGCAGCGTAAAATCGGCTTTCGTGTAGTAAATCATAATTACCATCGTTAATGATCAATTTTGATGCATATAAAATAATCCTCTTAATTAAAATCTTGATTGTAATTAAATATATTTATTAAATATAGAAATATCGATGGTAATTACATTAATAAGAGCGGTTAATTTTTTTATTTTCTTTTTTTCCTTTTTTGGTACTTTTTAAACTTCAGGCAAGAGAAGAAAACGTTAAGGTTTATCCAGATGGCCATAGTGCTGATGATATTGTTGGCTTACGTTTCATCGTCCAACCGCATCATTTCCAACGAGATATAATTAGATTGAAGTGTTCAGCTGTATTAACAAGTATTATTAGCAAGAGAAGCGAGGAAAAAATTATTGGAGGAGGACAACCGAGTTCAGGATTGCGTGTTTCTGAACATGCCAGAACGGGTTGGTATTACGTTCTATTTTTAGCAAACTTTTAGCTTTAATATACATATATATATATATCTTCACTGATTTTGTTGTCGAAGAAATAAACCGAGTGAAAATTTTAAAAAGATTTTATTCTTCAAAGAGGAATTATAATAAGTCGCTACTTCTCCTCTCTTTTGCATTAATTCGCTCTTTTTCCGCATGAAAGTGCACCTTTTCACTCGAGTCTCTTTCGGTTTTGTTCATGTATATCTTTTTTTTGGATTCGAGATGAACATAACTGAAATGTAAACTTGACAAGGTATATATTTAAAGTTTATTATTGTTGTTATTATATATTTAAATTTAGAATTTTTAAGAAAATCTAATGAAATTCTTTAGTTTCCACACATAAGATATATTTTTTTTCAATAAAATATAAGTAAAAATATATTTTTGATTATTAAAATATCGACAGAAAAGGATTTGTTACTGTAATAGCACATATTAAGTTAAATGTATTAAATTTTCATCAAGTGTTGCTGCTGCTGATGATGATGAGTAGATTATTTTCAATATTTATTTACTAAAAAGATTAATGAAAAGAAAGTTTGGCTTTTAGTTTTTATAAATAATAAGGAGAAAAATCTATTTTGACCATTAAAATGGCGACAAGAAAGTTTGTTACTGTAATAGCACATAATAAGTTAAATGTATTAAATTTTCATCAAATGCTGCTGCTGCTGATGATGATGAGTAGATAATTTTCAATATTTATTTATTAAAAAGATTGATGAAAAGAAAGTTTGGCTTTTAGTTTTTATAAATAATAAGGAGAAAAATCTATTTTGATCATTAAAATGGCGACAAGAAAGGATTTGTTGCTGCAATAGCACATACAATCTTAAATGTTATTAATTTTTATCAGTTGCTGATGCTGTTGCTGTTGTATAAATAATTTTCGAAGTTTCTTTAGCGAGTAAAACACAATAATGTAAAAAAAAAGTTTGGCTTTTACTTTATATAAATAATAAGAAAAAAAAAAAAAACAATCTATTTTCATCTTAAAAGAATTTGTTATTGTAATAGCATACATGATCTTAAATGTATTCATCAAGTGCTGCTGGTGAATAGATAATATTCAGAATTTTTTTTATTTATTAAAAAAAACAGTTTTGATGAAAAGAAATTTTGGCTTTTATTTTATAAAATAATAAGGAAAATATATATAAAAAAAGTCAAAATAGTATTATTCAAGCAGATGTAGATGAAATCTATAAATTTTGTTTAAAATTACAGAAAAAGAGTGCAAAGAAAGTATTTCTAAAATAATGTCATTTATTCCAAACGATTTATCAGATTTGTCAATTCTGTCTGTCATTCTTTCATAATGACATCAAATGCTTCTTAAAACCTTTTGAATAACCCACTTTAAACATTCAGCAAACTAAAAATAGAAATATTTTTTTTCAACTACATTTTTTTTTTTTTTTGACATTCTAAATAAGTTTCAGTGTAAAGAATTGATGCATATTGCTGTAAATGTGCATCATTTAAAATGAAGAAAGAGAAAAAGCACACTGACAATACAAAATGCCAAACTTAAGATGTCTTAGTAATGATATAAAATCCGCATAATAGCTATTTTCAGACCTTTTTTTTTTCTTTCTTCCTCTTCGTTTGCATCCATCAGTTTTTTTTTTAATCTTCAAAAATTCACTTCTTTCTAAAAGTTATGAGTCATATTTATATTTTAACTTTTCCCACTGCGATATTGTCATGAATTTTTAAAATTTGACGAATCGATGAGAATAAATTACAGAAAATTTTTCTTTTTTTTTAATTGCACAAGAGAATAAAACGGGAAAATTGCATTTAATCGTAGTTTTAACATCAAAACAATTCATTATTGATCAGTTCAACTCGTATCAATCACCGCGATCAGCGTTAAACTACGTTCTCGATAAGTAATCAATCAATGCGAATAATTTTCGGATGATACTGTTATGGTAATAAATCAGAGAAGATTGCAGTGTTCTTGTTTTACATTAAAGTATTTTTGTTTTGTATGCTATGTTTTTTTACATGTTTTTGTTTGTTTTTTTTTTTGAACATTGAAAACAAGGAGAAAAAATATATTAGCTTACTACAAACGTGAATATAATATTACTTTTAACTTTTTAAAATTTACAAAAATACTACTTACGTATTACAGACTGACGTAGATCAATTTATATCTTTAGCATTTATACGTTTGGTTTGAAATCATATAAATTATCCAAGTGAAAAAGAATTCCATCAATAAATGTCAGAAAATATATATACTTGTTTTCTTTTTTTTTTTTTCCTTTATAAAAGAAAAGAAAACGTTATTGAGAGAGTATACATTTGTTATACTTTCTTGTATTTACAAAAGAAAACAATTTACTTTAATAACATTCTTATTTTGCACGAACATCAGATGTAATGGTTTCTCGGCCCATTAGTCTGACAACTTGATACTCTCAACTTTGAAATTTTGTAAACTTCAAAAGATATTGTCTAAAATTTCACAATATCAGCATAGTTTAATTTTACACTCGGCAAAGTAATTTTTTTTTTTTTGCAAAAAAGGGGGAAAGAAAAATAATGCAATAAGAGTCTTTCATATATTTTATTTAAAATAAGGAAATAAACGGATAAGAATTTAATTTTTTAAGATACAATTTGTTTATTATTCCATACGAAAAACGGTTGTGTATGTCCGTTTGTAAGGTTCTTACAATGTCTGAAATTTTAATATTGTTACATATTGTGTGACGTTTATCATTGATTATTAAATGAAACAGCACATTTAATACCCTTACTCTGCTCATCTGCATAGAATGAGCATCAGAAAACTGTGAAAAAACTAGATTTCTGTAATGGTATTAATAATTCAGCGAAAAAATGTATTTTCTACAATTTTTTAAACGTTTTACCTATGCAAAACGTCATATAACACGTAATAATGCGAAATCGCGCGTCATTATGCACGTCATATTATGCAACAATCGTTTGTAAATAAACGAAAAATGATTGTTATTTTTATATTATTAATGTTTTTTTTTATAACACGTAATAATGATAAATTGCTAACAATGATAAAAATGCGAATAAATGAAAAAAAAAATAATTATTTTTATATTATTAACATCACATAACACGTAATAATGCGAAATCGATTATCATTATGTTCGTCATATAGTACCCAACAATGTTGAAAATAAATGAAAAATATATTTTATGCAATGTTTTTTAAAGTCATATAACACGTAACAATGCAAAATTGCGCTACATTATATACGTCATATTACCAAAAATCGTTTATAAATAAACGAAAAATAATAATTATTTTTACATTATTAATGTTTACACATAATAATGATAAATTGCTAACAATGATAAAAACGTAAATAAATGAAAAATAACAATTATTTTTATATTATTAGCATCACATAACACCTAATAATACGAAATCGATTCTCATTATGTACGTCATATAGAACGCAACAATACTGAAAATACATGAAAAATATATTTTATGAAATTTTTTTAAATATAAAACGTCATATAACACGTAACAATGCGAAAATGCGCTTCATTACATATGTCATATTACGCAACAATTGTTTGTAAATAAATGAAATATGATTATTATTTTTATATTATTAATGCTTTTTTATAACACGTAATAAGGATAAACTGCTAACAATGATAAAAATGCGAATAAATGAAAAAAATAATTATTTTTATATTATTAATATCATATAACACGTAATAATGCGAAATCGATTCTCATTATGCACGTCATATTGTACGTAACAATGCTGTAAATAAATTAGAAATATTATTACTTCTTTTATATTATTAACTGTCATTTCGTCTGTTGTTTACATTAATAATAATAATAATAATTTCTATATAATAATTAATTAATTAATTCAAAAATTTCTTTACAGTTTCGAATGGTGTCAAGATATTGAACATCCCTAAATGGAAAATATATTTATATGTTACTTTTCTAACTTATGTGTTTTTTGTGGCTTGAAAACAAACAAAAATAACAACATTTAAAAATTTGAAAAATATATATTTGGCAATGAAACGTTTCCCATTTAAAAAAAAAAAAAAGAATTAATAATTAGGTGATAAAACTTTAATTTCTGAAAGAAAACGAAGAGAACCCAACGAGAACTTTAAAAAGTCTTGGTGAGGTCGATATGTAAACCATTACGAAAAAAAAAACAAAACAAAAAAAAACGTGAGTTATAACCACAACTTGATTGATTTTTTGTTTTTTTCTACCTGATTTTTTGTTTTGTGTTTTCTTTTTTACTACCTGCGAAAGAACAGAAAATTTCCCTTGTAATGCTTCCTATATCATTGTGAAACATCATCATAATTATTGTAAATTTGTATATATATATAATATATAATGGGATAGAGTCTGTACGTGAATAATTTTAGTGAATGTGAGTAAAGATATTCACCAATTCATTCAACTAGATAAAAAGTAATATTTGCACAAATCGCGTTATAAATCAATGTAACAACTCCCCTATTTTCATCACAGGTTATACATAATAATAATAATATTAATAATACCTTTTTCCTAGTCAATTCTCATAGAGTTAGTATTCTTTACAGATGTTCAAACACCTATTTTTAATTATGCTTTTTATTAAATTTACGTTTTTTTTTTTCTTTTTTCCAGTATAATAAATGTTTATAAAAATAAAAAAAATTCATATCTATAATATAATAATAATTCTATATAATATAACGATAATAATACTAATAATAATAATAATAAATAATCAATCTCGTACAATATTTAAATATTTAAAAATATGATTATATTTATGTTTTTTTTTTTAATTATTATTATTAATTAATGAGGTAACTCATTGCTTCCAACGAAAGAAGAAGAAGAAAATATATATATATATTAATATATGAAAAAAATATACGCAAAAAAAAAACAATAACCTGTGATATTTTATTGTGCTACTTGAGTGTGAAGTTACAAAATTTACAAATCTTGTAATATATGGGAGTAATTCATGATTGTGTAAAATGGTGAGCGATCTCAATTTTTATTATTATTGAGTTTTGATTTATTATTATGATTTTTTTTTTATATATATACTTTGGCATCGAATTTTTTTATGATTCCGATTGATTTTTTTCTGTGATTTGTATGTTATAATAAATGAACAAGAATAAAAATTGTTTTATTGATAATATCTGCTGGCTCTTGTTATGTATTTTTTTTTCCCAACACGTGCTCTAATTATGGTTCAATGCTTTGCTAAGTGATAGAGACATGTCTCCTGATCGATATCATATCATAAAGACCACTGAAGATGCAATCAACGAATAAAAAAAAAAAAAAAGAAGAAGAAGAAAATATGGTAGAAAAACAAAATTTAACAAGAATGGGTCGTTTAGACATAATGTGGAAAACTTGGCCGTAAACCAGGATAATGATTTTTAATCAAGATTTTTGTAATTTAAGCATAGTTCAAAAGGGAGAATTAATTGGATAATGATGATAATTGAATCATCTGGTTGTATGTTTTTAATCAGGTTTATGTTTTCTTGCGGGTGATTGCGAGCCAAATGATATATTCTTTGATTTCTTTTTTTTTTTTTATTATAATTAAAAATTAATTATCGTTGTTTTGATGATCCATAAATGTACTAATTTTAAACTAAACAATTAAGTTATGAATTATTAAACATTAAAAAAAAAAAGATTCAAGTGTTTGATACTAAAATTTTCTGCATTGAAAACTCAAATAACAAACGAATAAAATGGTTGAAAGATGAAACTTTAAGCAACTTCTATGATCTCTAACACGAGTACCAAACTATATTTTCGTATATTTATAGAATTACTTTATTATAAAAGGCATACAAACGATTTTAATGGATTTTTAGATCATATTATACAGAAATTTAGAAAGTATCATTATAGATCACTGAAGATGCAATCAATGTAACGAATACCCTTTACAAAGCGTCATATAAACTCGTTCTATAAGTAACAATGCTGTAAAACTTGCTGTAAAATTTATATAACACGTAACAATGCTGTAAATGAATGAAAAAAATTCACTATTATTTTTATATTATTAACAGCCCACAAATATTATAATTTAATTTTTGTAAAACTGTATATTTCAAATGCAACAATGAAACAATGTTAGTCATCAATGAAGCAATGTTACATCAATGCAATGTTAATTAAATTTTCAACAATATAACTAACATTGTTGCAAATGATACAAACAATGCTAGTTACATTCTCCGATTGGTTGAGATCGAGAATCAATTTCACGGAATATTGTTGCGTTACAACGTATTGTGACGTAACAATAGCTTTTATTTATAATATTTTAACGTTTCATTACTCGACTATTTTTCTATTTCACTGTTTGCTCAATTTAATTTCGACAAACAACTTTTTAAATCATAATCGTCGTATAAAAATAATAACAAATAATTTAGTTACCAAAAACGTGACTGGCAAAATACACGAAGATAATTGTTTCTTCCGAAAAATGTTAAAGTAAACAATAAGATTTACATTTCTAAGCCTGTAATTTGACATTTGCGACATAAAACATGACACGTGTTTAATAATTTTTCTTTTATTATTATTATTATTTTTTTTTTACTTTGATGGACACGTAGACAATTCATTTATGACACGCGTTTCGTGATCCCCGAACGTTAAAATGAATCGCAGAAAAGAAATGTTATCTATTTCTTTATAATTCTCAATAGAAGAAGAACTTATCTTTAAACATTCGACATACACAAAAAAAAAAAAAAGAGAAAAGAATAAAAGTGGAGAGGGGGGAAAAATAATATAAAGAAAAGTTACCTAAATATTTATATTCGATATAAAAATTTACATTTATAGTGAAATGATAAAACTCAACGGTAGAATATTCACGATAAGTATTTATTGAAGAGAAGAAATATAAAGTGTTATCTTATTGTTCTATTTTACTTTTTTTTGCAATTTTTCCACATATCGAATTTTCAAAATCTGACAAGCCAAATGGGTTTTGCGGTTCGAAACCAAAACTTGCAAATTGAGTCTTTACATAAAAATGAGAAAAAATATCGAGATCGAAACTTTTAACTCAGAAAGATAAAGGATATATATATATATAAATTAAAAAAAGAAAACGAAGTATATAAAAATGAAAAAAAATAAAATAAAATAGATTTTGAAGTAGTTTATTTTCTAACCATTACTCTTTGATATTTTTTCATTATAAGTAAAAATAAAATACTACTAATAACTAGAGATCTACACTCTAAGAAATCTATATAAGGTTCTTGTGGAAGATGATTAAAAAAAAAAAAAAATGTTTTGAAAAGATTTTTTATCAGTTCAATAAGTTTATTCTTAACATATATCTTTCGTTTTTTTTTTTTTTTTCATTTTTCTCGGTAAGAATCATCAATCGATGTGTTCTTCCTCGAATCCTAAGCTTTATAAATGAAGGAGGTAAAGAGTTTTATTTCTTTTATGCCCTTCTGCATCGAAGTACTTAAAAATTAATCAAAAGAAATTCATATTTCCATATACTTTCTCTGCTTTCTTTTTTTTTAAATATATTTTAAGAGCTTTCATGCCTTTAAAAAGAAGTATTTTAATTACTTAAGTTTATGTATTTAAATTAAGCTCTTTTTTTACGTGCCGAATATTAGCAAAAATCGCTTTTTATTGTGATCGCGATGCAAGATTGTTATACTTTAATGTCATTTACATAGATTATGATAAGTCTCGTATAGAGGTGAAACGGTAAAGTTAAAAATTTCTATACAAATTTATTTATGGCCTGAGAAAGATGTGAGACACGGTCTAGGCCAATCATAAATGTAGGGACACCAACTCAAATTTATTGTTTTTTTTTATATAAACAATAAATAAAGACCCAGAAGGGGCCTGAGCCACAGTCCCTTTTGAGGCTGTGGCTCAGGCCAAACGGTCCCATTGGCTTCCCTCTACCTTGTTTTTTATATATATATATAACATAGTTTCATACAAAAAATACAAAATAATAATAACATATTCGCGAAAAAGTCTAATAAAAAATTTCATCAATATTTTTAAAATGAAAAAAAATTTTTTTTTTTTTTAAATTTTACTACAAAATTTAAATTAAGTTTAAAAAAGAAGGGAGAAAGAAAGTATATATTTAATTCTTTATATTTTTAAATTTTAAATTTATGATAAGAAAGTCGAAGAGTATATTTTTTTTTTTTTCATTTTTTGTTTTCTCTCCCCCTTCTGATTTGTGTAGTGATTTAGTAAAGTAATATTTATTTAAATGTATGCACAAAAAAAAGTAATAATAAAAATAATTTAAAAAGAAAAAAAAATAATAATAAAAATAAAATCTGGAAAGTCTAGAAATCACTTCTGTTATTATCGAAAGTCAGTTCGTTAATGGACGGTTGAACGAAAAATTCTTTTTGTAAATCTCTTGTCAACTTTCCAACATTTGCCAGAGGGGAATATGCAAAAATAAAGCAACTATGAATTTTTTATGAGAACGAAAGAGAAAATGATCATATAAATCCTATCATGGAATTATACACACACACATATATATATAAAAAAAATAATTTTCAATTGTTGCCGGAATCGTTAAATTAGGCAATTATGGTACCGTTGTTGTTATAACTGTAGAAATTTCGGGAGGATGAGAAAGGGGATATAAAAGAAAATGAAAATTAATACGTCAGTAGAGTAGGTGAGATATCCTGATGGTGAAAGGTGTGTATTTGTGACAGTTGTTATTTCAAGACGGGTCTAATCTGACAGGTTTTTCGTCTTCTGGTATCCACAGACTGGCAAATAGCAACACTTTGCTTGAGGGTAAAGACTTGAAGGTTGGAGAGTGCTATGTTACAAATCACCGTAGCTTTCGTCGGAGCTTGAAGGACCACTTCTCAATCATACCAGTTCCTTATATCTGTCTATAACTGTCAACAGATGAAATGGTTTTGATGGAAGAACATTCTTTTTCGGGCTAAAGAAGGTGATTCGAAAGGAACAGAAAATGTTTTAAATGTTCTCGTTACCTTACTTCTTTTTTTCTTTATTTTTCTACCTGCAGTTTGAAAGTTTGCAGAAAACAGAGAGAGAGAGAGAGAGAGAGAAGCAATAAAACTATTCCCCAGGATAAACAATAAAAAATAAATAAATAAAGAATTGTTTGCAACGAGAGTTAACTGATTTAAAAAATAAAAATAAAAATGTTGACGTGACTAAACTCCATTTTGAAACACACGTTATACAAAACGATTTTAATTCAAAAGATTATACGAATTTTTCGAGAACACTCGAATTAGTTGCAAATACGAGTTAATGAATTTAATAATAATAAAAAAAACTATATTATCCTTTGAATTTAGCAATAAAAGTTGATAGGATATAAAGAATAAGTGTTTGTCTCTAGAGAGTGCAGTGGTAAGTGCAACAATCACAATTTTCTTCTTTTTTCGTCCATTCTTTTCCTTTTGTATTGCAACTGCCTTATTGTATATATGACCCGAGGATTAATCCGCAATTTCTAAAAAAGAAAGAGATTGTTCTATAAAATTGTTTGAGAAAACTTTTATTAAATTTTAATTTGGTAATTACTATTATTATTATTATTTTATTCTCCGGAGGATGGTTCGCAAATTATGTCTTTTTATCACACAATTCGAAGGTAACGTTAATAAGTTTACGTGATAAATATATAAATCATATTTACATATATTAATCCAATAAATAATTCTTAATTAAGTATTTTCTAATGAATTTAACCGATAATTTAATTAAAATACTAAGTTTTTTTTTTTTTTGCATCAAGTGCAAACTGTACCAGATTTATTTCCATGTAATTTTTTAGCATGAAATGTTCTGGTTAAAATAATGCAGTTCTTAATTGAAATTTTGTAAATCTAAGTAGAGAACACCATTAAAGTGAATGGATTTAGTTTTAATTTTAAAACAAAACTGCATTTAATTGCAAATGACATTTTTTTTGCGGTTGGATAAAGTAACAATTGCCTTTTTTTTACCTTTTTTTTTACTAACAACATAAGATATATCTGACCACTATTCCCAGTAGATCTTTTCAACAGGGAATATTCTGTTTTAGAAGAGCTAAACTAAGATGTACAACATGTTTCTTCCTGACACATCGTAAGATTAAACTTCGATTTTACTAAAAGTATCCATACGTTTAAATAATAAATCACGAATAAAAAAAAAAAAATACAAAAATAATAATTGAAATTTTTGTAAATTAATTAATAAGAACATATTTCTGATTTATTTTTAGACATTTTTAAAAATTAGATTTAAAAAAAAGGGGGATAAAAGATAAAACTACACGAAGAAAAAAGAAGGAGAAAAATAACACGAACAAACAGAAAAAGGTGCAACAATAACTGCAACAATAGCGCGATCAATTGACTACATTGCTGTTGTATGTCTCCAAAATTGCAATATTTTTCTTTCCTTGTAAAAACTATCTCATATTTTTCCTCAGAAATACAAGTAAATTTGTATGACCCTCAAGGAGAAGAAGGAAAAAATAAATAAATTAGGAATTTTTATATATGTGTTTCCAGATATATTTATTTCTATTATAAAACAAGAGTTACCTCTTCACAAGAAGATTTTTTCAATCTTAGAAGACAGGGAGTGAATATCTGACCTTTTACACAGTAAAAAGGTATAAGTTGGTATAACGTATTTTTCTCTTGCAGCACTTTATCGCTCTGCATTCTGTCTCTTAGGAACTATTGGCTTTGAAAGCGAAGGAATACAGCAGATATTGAAGGCCATCATCTGAGTTGAAAGAGCACACAAAATGTTGGATTTGAAAATATTTTGACCCATATATTTTGAATTTATCACTTTCCTCCTGTATTTTATCGATGCGATTTTTTATATTTGATGTATTTTTAGGACGGAGAATTACATCTGTTAGATTTATTTTTTAATTTAATAAACGATTTTTAAGGTTGTCTGCATTATTTATCACCGATGCATTTTTTAAAGTTAATTTTTAGAATGGAAAAAAAAGAACTGATGCCATAAACTATCTTTATTTTTATCTAATGAAACGTTGCTGATAGTTATGATAACCAGACTTTTATACTTTTTTTCTTTTACTTTTTTTTTCCCAGGATAAATCCCCATCACGAAAACTTTTAAAGAATGTGGATACAGATTTAACAAGAGCATTCTGTTCTAAAAATTGATTACTGCTATAGTAAAGACAACAAACAAGATATATATATATATATATATTGGTACGTGTAGTGTTCATTGACCAAAAAGTAAAGGAAAGAAAAAAAAAAAAAAAACGAGGAGAAGGAAAATCGCGAGAGATCATATATAACACTAATTGACAAAATACACTTGACAACTCGGTTCACAGAGCTGCCATCTCTAATATAAACACATTAAAAAATTATCCCCAATTTTTATCTAATAAAGATAAGAGGGGGAGAAAATATATTAATAAATATGTATAAAAAAAAGTACATTAATAAATAACAGTACATTAAACTGTTTTGTTTGATCGGAAAAGAATCATTTCGCTTATAACTACAATAAAAATTATTTTGCTTTTCGTATCTGATAAATTGGTTACTTGAGCTTTTCCTAAACTTTATATATAGTTATAGTATACTAGATATAGTGTTACACGGAATAGATGCAATTAAGGAGACTTCTATTCAGTAAAATTGCAACTACGATCTAAAAATAACTATTGAGAATGCGGTTCTATTGTTTCCCACATTCATAAATTGTATAGGATCGGATTTAAATTTAATTTTCTTAAACTTTATTCTCCCGTTTTACCGGCTAATCTATTTTTATGGAAAGATAATTGTCGGTGGGGGGAGAAAATCGATTTTACACGATTGATGATGTAAAAACCTATATTTTATGCCAAGTTATCGATTTGGGCAAAGAAATATATATATAACAATAAATATTTTCTGTAAATTTACACTTTTACACATTTTCTTTTTACTCGGGCATCAATTTTACGAATAACAATATAGCTCGAACAATGTAAGTAATAATCAAAAACTAGGCTTGTTACGTAACAATTAATGATAACGGACGATAATTATTTTAAAAATTTCGTCACGAAAATCGAAAGATATACGCCAGTTAAAGCGAATTTTTGACCCTGTAAGCATTGGCGAAAAATTCCATTTCGACAAATATCTGGTAACTTGAATAACAGAATGCATAAACACAGCAAAATTTATCATATAATAAAAGCGTAATAAAACTTTTAAATGACAGTACTATAATTTAATAACATAATATAATCTCTTTGATTTATATCCAGTTCGGTTTAAGTAGAAAATTTTCAGATAATAACGTAGTAAAATCTTAACATTTATTGCATCGAGTTACCCCATAACGAACAACAGTTTCATTAGTGAAAAGAGGGTGTGAAATAACATCTTCAGTGAAAAGTAGAAGCTTAAAAAAGAAAAAAAAAAAAAAGAAGAAGAGAGAAAAGAAAAATAAAAAATAAAAAAAAAGAAAAGCAGCAAACTACTTCCGACTAATGACGTCGCAAAGAAAATTGTTATCAGAAATTCTAGCAAACTCGGTAATACTCTCGGGAGTACTCTATTTAAAATAAAGCAGTAAAGACAATGTTCTTCCCCCTTCTGCAAATGATACAGAGTTGTTGGACAGAAATGAATTTAACTAGAGGTGATACGTAATGGAGAAATATTAATATAGAGAAATGGAAAAAAATGCTAAAATGTAGACAAAATCCGTTGAGTATGTGCAAAGGAATTGATTTTTCTAACACTTTCTCCAACTATTGATAAAACTACTTAACTTTTCTGTGAATAAATGTTCTTATTTTTATTTCATCGAATTAATTGAAGCTCTTATATATACATATCTATATATATATATATATAAGTGCTTCAATTAATTCAAGCTTACTCAGTTGCTTACTAGTTCCATAAAAGGTATATATATATACATCTGTATATGGCAGAATCAAAATAAATTTTTCTTATGGCTCTACCTTAACAAAATTCGATTTTTAATCACATAATAAGAGTTTTTTATTTAATAAACTGTTAAAAATTAAAAATTACACGGGTAAATACGAACAGAATCGAATAGAATAGAAATTAATTCTTGCAGCAGCGTAAACAATAAAGAAGAGAAAAATGCTAAACTATTATCTGAATAAAATCAATAAAACTGCTTAGCTACAGCCTAAGGGTGAATAGCTGTTAACCACAGACATTCCTGATAATGCAGAGAAACGTCAGAGTTGGCTTCTCTTGCTGGATACTATAATCCCATTTGGTATATTCGCTCAACATTTCATATGCCCTAAAGATGAAATGGCGGAGAAGGTTTTCGTCACCATACCCTCTCTATATCTACCTACAAAATGTCTTTGCAGCTATCTAATCTAGTGAATTTGAAAGCATTCGAATCACGTTGTCAGCAATCTTATCAAAGAAATTGCTTCTAGACTTTCTCATTCCTTCTCTTTCTAAAGCATCTACCAGTTTATACATTTATATATATATATAAAAGAAGTATATATATATAACTTATACGGTATGAAGCATTAGTTAAATAAGTGACATTAAATGACATTTAATTAAGATTTTACATGTTTTTCTTCCGATCACTCACAAAAAAAAATTTCATAACTAAAAAATGACAACAATGAAATTCGATTTGTAATTAATTACCGAGTGGCATTTCACTTCAGTAAAAAATCTTCGGAGTTTTTTGATTGATTAAATTAATATCTGATATATATATATATGTATACATATTTTTTAAAATAAAAATTTGATAGGTTGATAAATTAACCGAACGGTTTTCAAATTTTCAAAACGTCAAGAATATTTATTTATTTATTTTTTCCCCAACCAAAAAACAAATATTTTAATTAGTGTATACAACATCAAAGCAAATATATTCACTCCATCGAGTATATTCTACAATGGACAAAGAAAATGGATCTTTAAATCTGTCTTTTAAAAATTTTAATTGGATTTCCTGATACGGTTATAAGATTTAAAATCAAGTCAAATGTATAAATCAGGGGTTTTAAATTCGACTTAATTTCTAAATTAGCCTTAATTAAGGTTCAGTAATTGCGTTTAGTCATTTAAATCAGCATTAAGTTCGTCCGAAATCTTGTTTGTAGTTAACAAGTTCCGTGACTTAAATTAGGAATTAAAGAAATGGAAAACAGAAATAATAATAATAACAATAATAAAAGAAAAAAGGAAAATATTGGATAATCCCGGATTTATTAGAAGTTGTTTACTAATTCCACAAAAGAAAACTTACGGAAATTAAAAAATATTAGAGAGAATTAAGGAAAATTCGTGTAAGTAATAATTACCAAAGGAAAGAAGAAAAATATATAAATTTGGATCGAGTTACCATTAACGTAAGAGTTTATTAAGATTTCTCATTATTACATTCCAGATTTAATTAATTTTAATATAACATTTATTAATGAACAAATAAAAAAAAATTTAAGAATAACAATATTAATAATTTCATCAGCAGTAACTGAAGTTCTAGCAATGTTTTCGGACTTTTATCCGAAAACATTGCTAGAACTTCAGTTCGATTTTGTTTTTTCGCGTGTTATCGCCAACTAAAATTTTTCATAAAATTTTAGGTGATGATAACACGCGAAAAAACGAAATCGAAAAATGCAGATTCGATAAAAAAAAAAGCAAATGATTCATTTTGCCTCATCTCCAATTTTTCCTTTTGTGTTCTTCTCTCTTTTTTAATACGTAACAAAGCAACCGACTGACATCTCGAAAAATATTCAGGTAAAGATTTTTTTTCCGGACAAGTAATCGTGTAATGGACTTGAATGAAAGTCTATTAAATTCTCGAATTCAATACGTAATACAAGAAAGATAACATCAATCAAGTAGTCGGTCACAACCATCAAATATCTTTTCATGTTACACTTCATGTAAAAAGAAATAGTAAAAAAAAAAAAAAAAATAAGGAAAAAAGAAAAAAAATGTAAGCCACACCATCATCATTGCTTCGGTTCTTATGTTTGACTTTAAGCCTTCTGGAAAAATCAACTACTGTTGACCATCCTCAAGATATTGATTCCTGTTCTACGTTGACTTCCCATTGATGTCTTCTTGTGGAAAATAGTTTTTTTTCTTTTAGATGCTAAAACCAATTATTGAATCCCAAACACGTTAACGGATTTCATTATTTATCAATGTTGCGAAAGCGTTCTTTATTTACAACATATCAATGTCGAATTAATGTTTTTTATTTGGCCACTTTCGAACATTTTTTTCTTTTTTTTAAAGTTCCTTCCTTCCCTTCAATTTCTATTGTGATAAATTATAAAGTAAAAATAAAAAGAAGTATACAGTATATAAGTTATATATATTTTCTTTTACTTCTCATTCGATGGATTTTTCCCTCAATTTTGTTCCTTTCTTCGACTCGCACCATTTATATACGGAACGCATAAAAATTTTAAGAAACTTCCATTAAAATTTCTGGTTTTTATTTTTATTTTTAAGCTTACTCTTTCGTTAAAAATTTAAAATCCATTTTTAAAAGTTAAATGTCAGTATTTTAAGTGGTGATATCGCATTTATAAAGGAGAATATAAACATTAAAAACAAACAAACAAAAAAAAAATGATCGAGTTCCGAAAACAAATTGCAAAGTAGCGGAAGAGGACAGAAACCATTTTACTGTTCGATCGAGTCCAATTCCAGATTAAGATATATAGTTTTGGAACACTGGATATTGAAATGCACTCTACCAACTCTTTTCTAAGTTATATTGGAAATGTTAAAAAGAACAGTCCGTATCAAATCAGTATAAAGTGACTTTTGGGAAATGGATACCTTTGTTTCAAAGTCTCATTATATCCATTTGGCATGAATGAATACAACTGGCAGCTGAACTAACACCTGCTTTGAGTCAGACATTGCAAGTTGAGAATCTCTAGCGGGCAATAAACAGGTCACGTGATAGATGACAGGCTACTGTTCCTTGCATTCGATTACACGAGAGGGAATCCACAGGGAAATAATAAATGTAGTAAGTAGCGTATAGGAAATGGAGAGGTGTGATTCTCTGAGTATGCCAAGAGTAGATGGTTTTATGCTCTTAAGAACCGTTTTCCCCAAAGTGTCGTCTTTAAATTCATGGATAAGACTCGTAAAATGATTATAAATAATGTAGTAGCATCGTCTTATCTCTGAATAGAAATATGTCATTTTTATTAACGTTGTTTTGTTATGAGTTTCATATTATTTTTTTATTGTCAAATTTTTTTTTAAGTCTAGCCCTGTTTCGAGTGATTAAAGAGCTATTAAATGCGTGGAAGTAAACCCTTATGAATATCTAATAATGTAGAAGTAATTTTTATATACTACTACAACTGCTACCACCTTCAACCACTACTACCTCTGAATTTAATTTAGTTTATGAAGTGATTAAATTACTACTACATTTTTATATATTAATTATTACTTTTTAAGGATTTAATTCTGCTAATTTCCCTCTTGATCTTTATTTCCCCATTGCGATCTCCATGATTTAAAATTTATATTTAAAAAAATATTAATTAATTAATTAATTAAGAATTTAATTTTTATTAAATATATTAATTTTTTTTTTAACAGCACGATGTCGTTGCTAATGTAGTCTCTTATTTAATCTGCTAGTTTATAGTCAGAAAAAAATGTGAGAATAGCAAATTTCAGTTAGAAAATTGATTTACAATAAAGTCGTTTTTTGTAATGTTGTGACGTTTTTCTTCGTGATTTATCGAAAATTGTTGACGGTCATTTTTATATTTTTGTGTATTGTTGAGACTTTTATTGTTGACTGTTTTTAATTTATTGAAAAATATATATGTTTTTTTTCTATTATTTCGCTTTTATTTAGCATTTTCTTAAAAGAAATAAAACGAATAAAAAAACGTTTCATTTCGTAATAATTACTTATTTTACTTTACTTATTTTTGTAATTATGTTAGAACGACTGTTTTCCTGAATCCTATTTTGTAACTGATTTTAAAAAGCATTGTTACGTTTGTTTTTCTTCGATGCTTTGTTGTCGATATCAAAATTGTTGCGAAACAATGCAGCAAATGATGCATTGTTTCGTCACATAATAATTATATCATTTCACAGAAAACCTGAAATGACGAAACAAACGAACAAAACACATTTCATTTCGCAATAATTACAAAATTTAACTTTATTTTGTAATTATTACGAATCTCCAGGAACTATTTTGACCTATTTTGTAACTGATTTTTAAAAAACATTGTTACATTTGTATTTTCTTCGAAATGCATTGTTGTTAATATCAAAATTGTTGCGAAACAATGCGTTATTTCTTGCATTGTTTCGTCACATAATAATACGTCATTTCACAGAAAACCCGAAATGACGAAACAAACGAATAAAACAACTGATTATTTCGTAATAATTACATCATTTAATTATTTTTGTAATTATGTTAGAACGACTGTTTTCCTGCATCCTATTTTGTAACTGATTTTAAAAAGCATTGTTACGTTTTTTTTTTCTTCGATGCTTTGTTGTCGATATCAAAATTGTTGCGAAACAATGCAGCAAATGATGCATT
>WUQG02219414.1:0-21298 GCA_011317285.2 Androctonus mauritanicus
GGCAACTGTGTACTATAATATAAGAAAATTTCAGCAAAATCTGGGAGGGTCGAGGTTGGTCCTCTCCTTGTAAGCAATAAAGATGATATTTTGCAAATAATTTCCAAGTATCTCCTCTCTTTTTGTTAAATGACAAGAACTTACAAAGTCCATGGTTACATCTATTTAGACTTATTTATGCAAATTTAGACTTATTTATGCAAACATCTACCTACAAATCTAAACCATCATTCCAATATCCCAATGAAAATTTTACTTAAAATTTTACAAAAATAAAAATATTGTCTATAAAATTTTATTGCAATCACATAGATGATATATTTTTATAAAATGATATATGACACCCATAGAATAGTGAAATCCTTTGCATATCCTGGAAATGTTTATATGCTAAAATAGTTCAATAAATTATACTAATCTTTCAAATTATGTTTAAAGTGTAATATAACTATTTATATTTTAGATATCATCATCTATATTGTATTCTAAAACTGGCATCTGTTTATTTTATATATAGAAATAATCTTTAAAATTAATGTCATTATTTGATAAAAATAGCTTTATTATAGTAGTGTTATTTAGAATTTTAATTTTTAATTAAAACTTTTATGTAAAACAATTGGTACATATTTTAATATCATAAATTAAATTATAAACAGGTAAAATTTAAAACAAGTCTTACTTTTGGTAAATTATTTGCAACAATTTTATCCAGAAACTTTGAAGCATCTTTACCCATTATTTCAAATTTTCCAAAAGGAGATAAATCAATAATACCTACAGAATTCAATACTAAATTGCATTCTCTGCCAACAGGATCAAACCAATTTGTACGTCGGAAACTGGGAATATATCCTTTTGTATCATTTTCCAATGCAAACCATGCAGGCTGTTCCCATCCTATTCAATAATTAAATAAATAAAACTGAAAATATTATACAGTAAATTACTTAATTTTTCATTTAATGCTTAAATTAAATATTTTTAACATATTAATACTCTTATTAAATATCAAATCAAAATGTTTTAATCCTCTTGCTCTAGATAACGCCAATCTTAGAAAATATTTTATATTCTTTTTCTAATTATTTTACTATTAATTATTAATAAAGAATGAAAATAAATTAAATAACTTATATAAATTCAACTCATTTGCTTTCTAGTTCACACTATAAAATAAATCAAGCACTTATAGCAAGTAAAATTTGGATTAAGATTGCTTTCTTGGTAATTGTAATTATCCTATGTACATGTCTTGGCACTGAGGAGGGACTCATAGCAGTCCGAAAACGTTATGCCAAATAAAAAACCAAATTTTACTTGCTATAAGTGCTTGATTTATTTTATAGTGTAAATTACATAAACAATAAAAATCAAAAAAGTACAGTAATCTAAATAATTAGAAAATAATAATGAAAACAATAATGATTGTTGGTATTTGTATAATTTCAATACATTTATTAAACTGTGTTTTCATTATAAAATAGTACTGTATATGATTATTTGATATTTGTGTTAAAAAACTAATATTGTTCAAAATCCATACTTTTAATAGTTCAATAAATCATAAATTGCTTAGATTGTATGTAGTGACAGATCTATATAAGGACTAATAAAGGTTGAACCCAGGATCCCAATTTTTTGGAGCCCCATGGTAGAATATGTAACTGTTAAAAAAGCAATAGAATATAGACATGTAAAATAATACCAATTTAGACATTCTTTGTTAAGATATTTTTTTACTAGTATAATCCATAATAATATCATGGAAATTTTATAATAAATTATTAATTATATCTTGTTATATTATTTATAATGTTTTCTTTGATACTTTTATTTAATGCTTGTAATAGTTATATATCATGAAAAGTGTGACAGGACTCTACACAAAATGATCAAAAAATATCTATAATTTTTTTGAGATCTCCAAATTAGCTGGACCAAATTGGATGGAGTTTGTTTTAAATAAAAGATTTTCCATTTAAAACAGACTCCATCCAATTTAGAGATTAAGCTTTATGAAATTTATATTTAAAATTTTATCTATCCATGGGGGACCATTACAAATTTAAGAGAGTCAGTTGTCAAACATTGAAAACAGCATTAAAATAATAATCATTCAAACATACTTGAACCTCACAATTACTTTGTGATACAGCAATCAATAGAATGCCAATTATCAGAATCTACAGTAAAAAATGTAAAAATATGCAGTTTCTATATATATATAATGTATATTCTTTAGGATTTTATAATGGGCTCTAAAATTTCTCTTTTCAGCTTCAAATATATTTATGTTCATTCAACATTTTATAAATCTGGTTTTATGCCTAAAATATAACTACTACTGAATAATGAATTTATTATGATAATTCTCTTCATTCCATTCACATAATTTCCTGATGACATAGAAATTATGAGAGAAAATAAATTTCAAATAATTTATCACTGATTTTTACTGAAAGATATGATCATTAGAAACATCAAAGAAATTTTAGAAGAAAATTTTTTGCTATTCTGAATACTATTATAATAATTTTAGAAATAAAATTACTATAATAGAAAATTACAGAATAGTTGTTATTGAAATAGTAGGTTATAAATTAAAAATATATAAAATCAAAATAAATTTTATCACAACAGTATAAAATGAAATCTAGCCAGTACAATGACAGCCAGAGGAATAAATTCTAAAAACAAATTTATAAAAAAGAAATATCTCAATAAATACAATAAGGCTTTAATGTATCATTTGAAAAAATATATGGTTCTCAAAATATATATAAAATTTTACCTGCATGAAATCCCATTTCTGCACCAGCATCTATTAATTGATTATAAATAGTTGGGATTCTTGATGTTGGTCTTCCTGCCCAACGTTCTTCTTTTGGATAAGTATAACTATTATTCATTCCATATGATTCTCTTGCTTTTTTAAATACATAATCTCTTCAAAAAATTATTTTAAAATAAATAATTTAAATAATATATGCCTTCTAAATTTTTCAAACTTACCTTGTTGTCCATTTGCTGAAACGATTTGGATCTGCTTCAATAAGATCATATGGTGGTTCTCCAGTACTTATCCAATCAGCTAAATATTTTCCAATTCCACCAGAATGAATAATTCCATATCTATTATATTTTTATATATATATATCTATGCATGCCAATTATATTTATACAAATTCTGAGAAAAACAATTATCAATTTTAGTGATAAAATATTTTAATTGTCAAAGTGAGAAAAATTGCTGTATGTATTGTTGAATAGAGTAGAAGAAAATATTTAATAACAGTTAAGCATTGTTCCAATATTGATTTAATAATATATAAATAGACAAATTTTCATTTAAATGAATATGTAATTGTTGCTATAATTTAAGTTTTACTATAAAAAATTTTGGTGAAAATTGATTAACAGAATTATAACAGAATAAGAAATAATAAGAAATATATAATAAATTAAGAAATAATAAATAAGAATTAAATAATAAGAAATATGTAAGAAATTTGTAATAAGAAATATGATTTTTTAAATTTTATATTAGATATATCAAAAATTTTTATATGTAATAATATAAAAGTTAAAAAAAACATTTAAAAAGATATGAATTATACTATAAATAATTAACTTTGTACTATCCAACTTCCTCATTGTCATAATGCCTGTCATTCGTTACTTATCAATTTCTGTTATAGTTAGTAGTTATCCTTCAGCTTTGTCCAATATTAGTGAAATTGTGTTATTTATAATTTTTAAACTATTTGTAACATTTTACTTATTCTGATTAATATATAATTCTATTTTATGAATAAATTTAATATTTTCAATGTTATTTACATTAATGGAATTATTTTTAGTTCTTTTTTCTGATAAAATAATCGTTTATCATTGAGACATTGTTTTATGGATTCTCTGGTGATGGATTAATCAACACAATCATCAATAAGGAATGCAATTTGACCATCATTGCTACAAATTTCTAAATTGAATATCATCATTATTAAGGACAGAGAATGAAAGCACCTGAATTTGATACAATAATATTAAGCAAACAAATTTATTGGTATTAGGCAGTCATTCATCATTGCAAGAATAATCACTTCTTGCAAAATTTTATGACTTAATATAAAATATGTTTCAACTTGGAATTACCTATATTTCTTTAAAGAGGTTTAAATGATTCGGATATTATAATAATTCAACACTAATTATATGTTACATATTGAAAAAATTTTCAAGTGCAGAAAATTTTCAGAAAAAGTCAATATTCAAATATTAAGGTTTCAGTAGAATGGTGATACAGAATAGACCATAAGATGTTTTATTAAGGACAATATACAAACTTTGTATTCAAATCTATCATTTATGATTGTAAAGGCATAAATTTCTCATCATAACTCCCAGATCTATCTGTTTATATTTTTTTCTTTTATACTTTCTTGAAGTTCAATATTTATATGACCCATCCATGAAATATTGATTACTGAAGGATTTTTGTGATAAAATTCTAATAATCTCAACATACTATACAGAATAATGAAAAATAAAAAGAGTTACGTGAAATATTCCATTTTCAGTGGTAATGGCCATTTAATGGACTTTATTTTCATTCAATGAGAAATATAACAAATACTTTGAAGTAGAAAAATATCAACTGATGTGATGTACACCATATTCTAAATAAGGAGATATGCAATTAGAGAACATAACTGTATGTGAGGTTACAAAAGAAGTTCTGGTGATGTCAAAATTTTCAGAATTAAAAATTTCAATTTTTTGAACTGGTTGAATGTTTTTTAGCAACAATATTTTAGAAATTCATACAAAAAATATTTAATACCTGGGAACAATTTAGGGAATTCTTTACTCTTAGCTCAATAAAAATTGATCAAAACAATCTTGAATATGATTAATCTTTAAACATTTTGATATAGAACTATGTCTTGTGCAAGGAAGGGGATAATCTTGGGAGTACAGATGCAACAAAAACAAGTCACATTTTGAATGCTTATATTTTCAAAATTATTAAATTATTTATTACTCTACAATTGTTATCATCAAATAGCTTATAGAGTCCCATCCCTTAAGTCTTCGATACATTAGCATTAGAAGGTTAAGCTAAAATTCTTTATTTTTTTCAAAATGCCATGAAAATTCAGGGAAAGTTACTGTATTATAAGAATCAAAAAAAGCTGAAGAGTGAACATCAAAGATTTCAAATGGGAAACCCAGTATAAATGTAAAGATGTGAGAGCAGGTGGCATTATCATATAAGAGAAAAACAGAGTTAGCATGATGGTGATGCCCAGCATACTAATGAAAGTTGATGGCAAATATAATAGTTGATTTGCTGCTGCAGATATATATGGTAACATATGCACAGCAGAGGCAATAATTGGCAGCAAGAAATGTTTGTTGGTGCCCATTCACATAAATCTCAACATCAACTTGGAGAACACAGAATTTTTGATTTCTTTCAATTTACTTATTTACAGCCTCAATGTTAATAAGTTCAAAATTATGCCAACTGTCCTTTGCAAAATATTTCAGTGATGTAGAACTATTGAGGTAGTGCCATAAAGTAATGACAGTTGACTTAATTCTATATTGTAGATTGCAGCACAGTTGCTATTGGTGACTCTTTATGCTTTTTATCTATAAAATGTTATATTTTCAAAAAATAATAAAGAAACAACAACAATATTATTATTTTTGAAAATCACTTTTGAATCTGCATGACAGATTCTATTCAATACTATATGATAATATGCCAGTTATGATTTATCAAAAACTGGCAAAGCAATATAGCCAGTGCATTAAAGGATGAGAATTAACAGGCTGGATCTGGATCCTAATTGAGCATTCTTTAACATAGCGGCACCACATGAAAAATAAAGAATGGAAAGCTGATTATTTTCAACCTACTGATAGATGGAATAAATGTTTGAAAAATGAAGTTTCATTCAAAAAGTTTGATAATCTCTATTATAAATATCCTTACAAATAAAAATTCAATGGATTTTAAATTTGATGATAAAGATTATCTTCAACTGTTTTGTTTTCTATTCATCTTTTTTTGTGAACTTTAGTTTGAAATAAATATAAGTAACAATTAATATTGAAAAGACAATACAGGAATACCTTGCTTAGTGTAGCTTCACTCAGTGCTGACCCCACTACAGTACTGTTAGTAATTTGAGGAATAAATTTCAATTAGTACAGATTGATTCACTATTATGTGGTTTAGAAAAATTTTGTGCCAAAATGTTCCCACTAAAATACTGTACAGCATAGGCAATAAAACAGTATTTTCATTTGGATTTCTGAAAATTTTATTGCCAATAATTACCATTTAATTATTACTGCTTTTATTGTTTTACACTCTCCCTTTTTTCTGTGATTCATATAGACTGGTCGAGCACATGCAGTTGGAATACCAAAGAACTGATGAATTTTGAATTAAAAATTCGATCAGAAAAGCGATTTTTGTTTTTGCATCTGCAATGAATGATTTTTATAAGCGGCCATGTTGATTTTATTATCTGCCGATTTTTTAATTGTATTGCATTGATTTGAATCCGTTCCTAAGGATTTGATTGCATAAACCGACTGATATTATTAAGCAGTGATTTTATAAAGTGGTGGGCACTGTAATACTGCCAAAATGAACAGTGCTGATTGGTCAAGCACAATGATTAGTGCATGCATATGTACAAAATCGATCGCCAAGAGAGGGGGCTTGTGGCAGATACAGTCCACAGAGATAAATTATCTTCAGTCTTTATGATAGCCTCATTGCACACAAAAAACTTTGGCTGATTTTGTAGTTAAAAAATAAATGTTTTTCTTTTTATTTTGTAAACATTAAGCAATAAAAGTGTTCCATTATTTTTATTTTTCATCCTTTTATTTTAGGTAAATATACAAATATTTTTGTTTTAACAAAATTTGATAGGAACAAATTATTTATTTTTCTATAGAAATAATGTTTCACTCAGTGCGGATTCATTTAATGCGGTATTTTAGAGGAATCAATTAACAGTACTAAGTGAGATATTCCTGTATATTATTATAATGTTACATGATCAACTGTTGTAATTAAAAACAAGGTCAGTTATAGTGTTCTAGACAATCAATGAAAATGCCTTAAAACTTCAAAAATAATAACTGGTCTCAAATTTATTTATATTATTTTGTTTTTATGAAGACTGTATGTCCCTGAAGTTTGTTACCTTTCTTTCCACACTTTCTATACAATGTATTGATACCTTTAAATTACTTATGTGAATAAATTTTGAGTTATAGATTTTTTAATTTATAAAAAAAACTTCAGGAATGCATTAAGTTCAACTAGAGAATACAAACTTAATGAATTTCTGAAATAATGATTTAATAATGTTCTTTTTCAAATTGTTATGGAATATTTAAAATAATAGATAACTGTTCTTGTCAGAATCTGTAAATAATTATAATATTTTAATACAAATATATTTAAAAAACTACTATATTGCACTAAAATAATAAAAAGTTCATCACTATTACAACAGTTATTTTAAAACAAAGCATACATTACAGATAACATTTAAACTGTATTCTTCAGACATGTATTTTCTTAAACATTTAAACTTTAAGAAATGTTTTTGGTTAAACAAACCATTTTCAGCTAAAATCATACAACACAAGTATAAATACAGGTTACATAACCAATACATTCCAAAACATAATATTTCAAATCTAAACTACAAACATCATTTAAATTTATAATCTCACATTAAACACAATATAAATATATATATTAAAATAATACAATAAGTTAGGCTAAAGATTAAATTTGAAATACAAGAGTTTCATTTAACTCAGGGCTGTCTAACCCACAGCCCAATACTGTAATGAATGGGCCCAACACAAAATCATAAATTTCCTTAAAACATTGAGATTTTTATGTACTTAATGAAGTTAATGAAGTTTTTATTATTTAAATATCTATTTACATTTCCTATTTCCATTTTATATTTATTTCTTATTTTAGTGATTTAAAACTTTATTTTATTTAATACCTGCTCAATAATTTAAAAAATTTCAGAATTAAAAGAAATCAAAGATTATTATACTATTTACTTATTTGTCATGATGGATAGCATATATTATACCTGGTACATTATTTATTAACTTTTTTCTTAACATCTATCATTAAAATTATAATATAATTTATGTGTGGCCCGAAACAATATTTTTTCTTCAAATGTGGCCCAAGAAAGCCAAAGAGTTGGACAACTCTGATTTAACTAATAATTAAGGAAACCTAGAAATAAAGTTATACAATAATTACTATGATAACTTGCCAATTGTAGCATAAATTGAGACTACTTTAACAACATAGCATACTGCTATGCATTGGAAAGGTTTTCAGATTGTTGATCATTAACTTTAAGCAGTAGGAAATAGGAAGTTGTTAATTACTATATGATATAATTAAACAAATCTTTACCCAAAACCAACAGCCATCCAAAAGTTAGGAAGATCTATAAAAGGTCCAACTAAAGGAGTAAGATCTGGTGTATACATGATAGGACCACTAATTGTTGTTTGAATTTCAGCTTTTTTTAATACAGGAAGTAATTCCATTGCAACTTCTAAATGATCAGTTAATCTATCCAAATCTGGTTGAAATAATTCTTTTCCAAATCCTGAAAAATTATTATTATTATTATTATTATTACTGTATATTATTTTTTGGTTAATAAAACCAGCATAACATATAATAAAAAAAGTTTTGATTAAATTTCTTAATTTTTAAGTAAAAAGAATTCATAAAGAAATAAAAAATATGTTCAATCATGCTGTGTTATTAAAGTAAAGTAATAAAAAACATGTAAAACATGAAAAAGTGACACATATTTTTATGTAAGTTTTAGAAAATTTCAAAACTTTTATTATATTAGGGATCAATTTGACTTTGGATATTTGATTTTAAAAATTGTACAAAAATTTCATATATTGTGATATCAAAAGGTCTAGTAACAAATGCATTGTAAGACTTCATAGCTTTTTAACATATAACAACAGTATTTCAAGATGGCAGAACTTTCAACAAAAATATTTGTTTGAATTGGCTTGGTGATATTCACCTTGAATCAATAAATACAAGAAAACAGAATAAATTATAAAAAAATGACTTATTTAATGGTAAAAATATTAACAAAGTTACACAAAAAAAGCACTTTCAATCTCAAATCATATAGATCATCATATTGCATGATGAATTGAAATGAAACATGAATGGTAGTAACAGGAAAAAATGTATGTGAATTGGATGAAAGAATGAAGAAAAAAAGGAAAATACATACCATAAATAAACAACTGTGCAGTTAAGAGAAGAGTAGAATTGTAATTTATAGTAAAAACAAAAACAAATGGGTAATGGGAGAAATGAGGGGATCGCTACAATGCAAAGTGGAGGCTATGCAGCTGAAAAATAAACAAAAAATACATAAGCTAATACAATGAGAACAAACAAACAAATAACAATAACAATACCAGTATCTTTATAGTGGCAAAATTTTTTCTAATTTATCATAATTCTTTACAGTCTAACACTTTTTAAAATTCCAAATCTGCTATGTTAGCAGATGGCTATTCTGCTGCTAAATTATTTATATTTAAACTGCAAAGTTTTAATTATCTCTCTTCCCACTTACTTTTCTTCTCAAACATAGCAAAAATCTCAAACACACTTCATAACTTATTACTTATTTTGGCCTTCTTATCTAAAAAATCAAACAGTTGGCTGCCAAATTTGGCTTAAATTTTCTAATTTCTTTTATTCATTATCTGAGTTTCCAAAATAATAAACAATTTCTTATCATCTTAGGGCCTGGATCTCCAAGATAGTAAGTGATTGCTTTACTAGGCAACTGAATAAAGCAAAAAAGTATTTCTAGTCAATATGCTATGAAAATAGTCATGTTCAGAATATTATAAGAATAACTGTAAGATTGGATTATCAAAATAATTATAAGTTGAAAAATCACCTGTATATCATTGTTCCAGAAGAATAATGACACAACTGCAAAAACAATGATTTTCAGGAGATGCAAAACTAAATATTAATAAGCTATTCTTGTAATGAAAAAATGTTAAAATATTTGATAGTAATGGAAGTAAAGCAAAATACTAGCATTACATAATTGTTCTATTGGAAGGATTATGTATTTCTGAAATTAGTAACATGCATGACTTAAAAACCCCAAATTTGCAGTTGCATCATTGTTCTTCTGGAACAGCAATATAACAAAATACAGTAATTCAAATAATTCAATTTAAATATGTAGTCAGTCAGATCTATGATAAATGATTCACTTATTTCATTTTATATTATTTTAAATATATAATAATATAGCAAATGCTCACTAATTTAAATTAATTGGGGAGAAATCATTCAGATTAAATGAGATTCTGGATTAGGGAAGCAAAAGATAGCCTCAATGACAAAAACATTTTAGAAAAGAGAAAATTAAAAATTTAATATTAGTAGTGCTGATGAAAATAAATAAATAAAAAATATTACTAGTAGAATCTTTATTTAAAAACTGTAAAAAGACATATACATTTATTCATTGACAAAAGACTCAATATTTATAATAATTTCTTTTAAGATTATTAAATTTTTAAGTCTTCTATCCACTTCTGAGTCATATTCTTCATTTTATATATCAATTTTGATTGAGATCTGGATTAACTATAACTGGATTAATAAGGATTTACAATAGTATACTGCATTTTCAATATCAAATTTCATGATTATTTCCAAAAATATTAAAAATTAGTAATATTTGATTTTAGTAAATGATTTATTAATAATTATATAATTTATATACAGTATAAAAATAAAATAAAATAAAATTATCATCATACCATGAGGTACACAATTTGTTATCCAATCTTCACATAGTTTCATTTTGTCTTGATGTTCATATGGCCCTATAAGCAAGCCATCCCTTTCTTTTCGTAAATAGAATGATCCTTCTAAGTGTCTCAATACAGGAGGTTCTTTCTAATATGAGTAAGATTATCAAATACAGATTTTATTAGATATTTATTTTTTTTATAAATAGATTTTAAATAATAATAATAATAATGATAAAAGAATTTCTTATACCTTAGGACTATTTTTATAAGAATTATATAATGCATTTTATTTTTAAAACAAATTTCAAAGTTTTCTATCACAAAGTAGTATTTTCCAGATAAATAAGAGAAATTTTTGATCTTCTGTAAATTATGCAGTTGTTATATTTGAAATAGCTTTCATGTATGTCCAAAGGTACAACATAAGTTTATACCTTGGGAAACCCTGAAAGTCTATAAAGAAAAAATAATCATTCAAAATTCTACACTATTTAAATATGATTGATATAATATTGAGATACAATAATCCAATAAAGATCAAATCTTATTATAAAATATAAAATTTTAAAAATATTTTTCTCAACTATTAATTAAATTTTATCATTAGTCTTAGTGATTTCAGCATAATGAACAATTTTTTTTTATTTTGCTAAATGATCTTGTTAATTTTCATTCCTCTTACTCACTTTTTATATACTACCTTTTTTTCTCCATGTGTATAAGAATCTAAATAATTTGAGAACAAGATTTAACAAAGAATAATCACAGGTTATCCTTTTTATTTCAGTGCTTTCAATTGCTGAATACCTTGTGTGGCTGATCTACTCGATTTGTCCTAAGATCAACTCTATTTTTGATTGAAAACAAATAATAACTAAAAATATTTATTTTAAATCTTAATTTATTACATTAATTCCTTAACCCCAGAACACAAGTACTAATCTGATAGAGAGATATGAATTCTCCAAATAGAAGTCTAGCATACTACTATTTGACCAACTTATATAATATTGTCACCAACAATCAAAGGATCCAACACCATTCAAATTCAAAGAAAATTTTAAGTGTTAAACGTCCATTTTTGTTATTTTATTAAGTACATTTAGCATTGTACTTAATCCTCACTGCCATTATTGACATGCTTCCAATTTTTAATTGGCAGCAGATCAATTCAGGATAACAATTCTCCATTTTTTAGGATTTATGGTTACCATAAATACATCTATTGATTTTTATTATCATACAAATATATATCATTACAATCTTTGTAGATAATTATTCTCATAATAATGAAATTAATTCTTTGCAAATAGATTATTACAGATACATTTGTATTATTACATCGTCAAATTAGGTGATACAAAGTCGATAAGTTTTATAATATATATGTTTTATAAACTATTTGTGTCAAGTCAGATTTATTCATATGATTATGTCTCAGATATCAAACTTGAAATTTCAAGTCAAACTGTATTAATAATAATTCTCACAAAATGAATGAAAGAAATGCTGAAAAAATATTTGGATAAAATTTTTAAATTTTTTAACATTTATATTAAGTTTTTCTACTTATTATTACTAATTAACAAAATACTTCCTCAAATGAGTATAAAAATATTTGTTAAACATGAATAAAGATATGAATAATTTAAAATTTTTAAATATTCATCATCCTATAATGAAAGTGTACAGAAATTTCAAAATTAATATATATATAGTTTGACTAATAATAAACTTAAAAATTCCATCAATTTTTATTTTTGAGATATATTTAAAATAAATAGATAGCAAAGCTAATTTACATTAACTTAATAGATCGACTTAAAACATTAAGAGATAAGATAAAATGATTATGTATTTTATTTCAATTAAAATCTTATAAGTCTTTTTAAAATTGACCTATCATATCTATATGTATATTCTTCAAAAAAGAATATACATATAGATACTACTAACTTTTTGCAAAGTGATGTTTCTGTGTTTCTCTAATTTACTTATAATTTTTCAAAACATTACCATCCAAAATTACTGTATGATAAAATTCCAAAATTGTTTTTACTTGTCATTCCTGGTAATCAGATATATTATTCAACTGCATGTTATATTTTCAATGTTAAATTCTTTGTAATTTAATTTCCTATTTTCATAGCAACATTTCATTTTAAAGATTTAAAATTAATGATTATGGAATATTTTCATTGCAATTAAAAATAGCTAAATTTAGTAAGTGATTTATTAAGGATAGTAAAAAAGGAAAGCTTAAGAAGGGGTTCTATATTAGTTATTGAGACTTTACACTAAAATTTTTAACCTTTTATCCTGTCCCAAGGTATTAAGGAATTCCTTTAAATTATTACTTTTTCTTTTATCATAAAATAAAAATTATATTTATTTTATAACAATATTCTTTTAAAATAATTAATTCTTTTAAGATAATTTAAATTTTAAATATTTTTTTTTTGAATGTGAATTTTTCAATTACAGTATAAGTATTTTCTAGTTTATGTAAATAATTATTGATAAGACTGTGGTTTTTATGTAGCCCAAATTTTGCATAAGTTGGAAAAATAATTATTTTATAAAAATTCAGAATCAAAAACTCTTTGGGTTATATAAATATGATAAATTCACTTTCATGAAGTTATAGTGCCATACTGTTCCCCGACTGAAAAGGAGATAACACTGCATATAATGATAACTGTTCAGCATAAAGAAAATTAAGGTCAACAAACAATATAAAAAGTCAAATATATACTCTATAAAGAACTCTTGAACTTTTAAATGTTGTAAATCAACATAACAATGCTGCAATACAGAATATAAACATACATTATGTTTATGTTCTGTATTGCAAAAAAATTTATGAAAAGCATTTTACATTTTATTAGAAGTCAACCATAGCTACCAGTGCAGATACTCTGAATCAGTGCAGGATTTAAATATTTTGTCACCGAACATTAGAAAACAGCACCCCTTGTCCTCTTCATTCATGCACATTAATACATAAACATACATACATAACTTAATACATTAATACATAAACATAAGATTTTAAACATTATGATAGCAGAATGTTCTAGCAACCAATAGAATGTGAAATTAATAACTAACATGTTATGACAATATTTCAAGATAGTGATGATTACACCAAAAAAATTCTTGCTTTATAATTGGAACTTTTTATTTAATTAAATCATTATTAATTTTGTTAACTATAAAATTAAAAATGATTTATTTTATATAATAATCTTTAAGGCAACAGCAATTTTTTTTTAATATCATCTCTTCAAATATGAAATATTGTATAACCCATAATTATTTCATTAGCCATTATCAAAATATGCTAAACAATATTAACTGAAAACATCACAGTTTGAAAACTACAATCCTTAATCTTGGAATATAACACTTAATTTCTATTTCATTAACACATTAGGATCCCAAAAACTGCAAAAAATTTTTCTGAAAAACAAAACAATAATGATAACCTAGCTTGATACAATTTTATTTTAAACTTTTTGATATTTAATATATGAAAAAACTATAATTAATATAAATTGGCAAAAAATTAAAATATGACAATAAATATTTTTATTTTTGTATTAATTGTTTTAAAAATTATATTTATAAAAATCAAATAACTTATGATAGTTTTAATATCAAATAAATGAAAAATTTACAGAAAGATATTAAAAAATTTGTAATATCAATAATGACTGATAATCTTGGAATTTATTTATCTGAATCTTTGCAAATAATGGTAAAATTTCATTGAAATAATTACTATTTGCCTTTTTGTTTCTAAAGTTTAGCTGTTCATATTCAATATACTAACTACTATATAACTTATACAAGTGTAAAATATGAAAAAAAACTTTATTTTACATCACTGGAATGCTACAAATTGTAGAGTAACTCTATCTTTCAAATATATCATGCAAATAGAATATACAATATTAAATATATAAAATGCAACACTAAACAGAAGGCAAACTTTATTATAAAAAATAATGCAAGGAAGATGAAGATATTAGTGTTTGAAAGGGTGAGGAACATATATGATGTGATGCTGAATTGAATAAAGGTAAATCAGAAGCAAATGAATGAATTTGTAAACTTGGAAAGTATGTTTGAGAGTGAGAATTGCATTGATAATGAGTTGTAAAGAGAGTAATTGTTGATATGAAAGTTGAATATATGCTTGGGAAATATTCCAAGAATGAAAATTTGTTAAAGAATGCTAGGATAGCTATATATGATAATATGCTAGTCTAATACTAATAATGTATGGGTGTGAATCTGACTGTGATATGAAAATGCATAGAAAGTATTTGAATGCAGTAGAGATGGGATAATTGAAGTGTATGGCGAGGTACAGTATGACTATGTTCTGAATGATAAAGTCTGTAAGAAGTATGGTTGATGCAATATATAAATTAATTATGAAATGGTTTGATTATATGGAGCAAATAAGTAATAAACAATTGGGAAAATGATTTTATATTGAATATATGAAAATATGAAAACAAAATGGTATCATCTAATAAGTTTTATATAAATGTATGTTCTATTTTAAGTACTGCCTACTTTCTTTTAAGGATAAGAAAATTATTGATGATAAATTTTAAAATATGTTATAGAAATATTTTGACTTTTGATATATTCTTACTTTCAATGCTTTCACTTCAGGAATATTTGATGTGATGATATATTGATGATGAATAGGTACAAGTGGCAATTCAATATCAATCATTCTCCCAATTTCATGAGCCCAAAAGCCTAAATATAAAATAACAATGATTAAATTTTCATAAAATCATTTATTTCTCAATAATTAGGCTTAAATATCAGAAATTTATATTGGCATAAAAAAATCATAAATTATTTAATAATTGATATTCTGCCTAGTACTATAACTGCTGTTATTATTTTTTTAGACAATGGCTTAGAACTTTTTCTTTACTTTGCAAGAATCACTGATAGGCTCTGATCTGCCTTGTCCTTTTATTTTTTAAAATACACAATAAGAAACATCGTCAGCATTTACATAAAATTTTTATACTTATATTCATTATCATTAATAATGCAATTTTAGTATAAATTTAAAATATATTTAACAAATATAAACATAATAAAAAATCCATTAAAAAATAAATAGATATATCTAAGTAATAAAATTAATAATAATGTAAAAATGTGATGTAATTTATATATTAAATCTTACTTTAAAAAATTCATTTGTACATGATGAAAGTAACATTAGCTAAATGATAATCATGATATATACTAAAAATTTTACTAAAGAACCAAGTTTTGAATTAAATTTTATATGATTTTGAAAAAGATTTGTAACTGAAAATTAAATATTTGTTAAGGATGTAGATAAAATATAAAAATAAAGATGTCAGGTTCTTTCTTTTTTAAAAAATATAAAATACTTGCTATAGGAAAACATGATTGAGCATTATATAACAATTTATTGTGTATTACTATCATTCATCATCTCTCAGCTGTGGTAATTTAAGATGAGCACTTGTCTTTTTTTTTTTTTTTAACTTATTGTTAGTGAACTGGCTTTTGAAAATTTTTTAAATTATTAAAAAAAATTTACTAATTTATTTCAACAAATATTATATTGTTCTAATTCTTGAAATTTTTATGCATTGAAATTTTTTAATTGTTTTTAAGTGCTAAACTGAGATAATTGCTTTATACATGAAAATACAGACATTTGCCAATTTACACAATCCTGAGTTATATAATTTTGGACTTATGCAAAATTTTCCAGAAAATATAAACTAATATACATAAATAATTATCAATTACTTCATACCAGATGCATTGACTACATGTTTTGATACAATGGTTCCTTCAGGTGTGTTAACATCCCATTTTCCATCTTGACGAAATTTCAGTCCAGTAACAGGTTTACCACAATATATATCTGCTCCATACTTACGTGCTCCTGAAGCTAAGGCCATTGTAAGTGAATATGGATCAATATGTCCATCTAAAGGATTATATAATCCTCCAAGAATCTATAAAAAAAATTTATTTCATAATTTATTGTTTAATAATAATACATAGGAAGCATTTAAAATAATAATAAATATTACATTATCAGTATTTAAAAGAGGGAAAAAATCCTGTATTCTTTGAACATCTATTAACATCTGAGGAGCTTGATGCCAACCTTGTCTTTGCATTTGATACTTAAATTCATCCATTCTTTTGGGAGTTGTTGCTAAACGAATACTTCCAGGTCTATGAAAACTAAGATTCTGAAAACAAAATTAAAATACAATATATAAAAAATTGTTCATTTATTAAAGATTTAAATTTTAGCATATATTGAATCAATAACTTTTATGAAAAAATAATCAAATATTTACTGTGCTATATCTCATTATATTCATTATACTTGTATTTATATAACTTTTTAGAAATAGATTTCTTATTTTTCAAAAAGCTTTGCCTGAATATTTAATTGGAGATGTCTTGAGGCCAATAGATCATATTTTGAGAAATGTTACTCTACATAATTATCCTGATTTAAATAGCCACAGTAATTATAAGTTACAAGAAATATTTCATTTAATTGAGCAGATTATTGTTCTATATCACTGAACTGATAATCCAGTGCATTGACTGCTAAGCTATCAATTCTAGACCAAAAAATCTTATCAAACAATTATATCATAAATAAATTAAAATTACATTAAATTAGTGAAATAAATAAATAAAATATTACTTTCAAATTAAGAATTTTATAATAATTAAGAATAAAATTTACTTTTCCAGTTTCCTCTTCTAATTGACTAAACAAATTAATACTGTAGTAATGCACTCTCTTCATGTTTATTCCAGGATGATAAAATGCAGTTAAGCCTGCCTAAAATAATAAAAAAAATAAAATGTTAAAATATTGATGGTGGAAAAAAATAAAAGAAAATATTATACTAAAATTTTCTTGATGAAAAAATTATTATATTGTAAAAAAATAAATAGCTGCACAGAGAATTTGGATTTTATAAATACAAAATTCAAGATGATAGAAAATCTAATAGTTGCTGATTTTGAATTGATCGCCTTAAAATTAAGTCACAAATATTAACCTTTAAGCTCTTTAGTAGTCAAATAATTTATTGTCAGAAATGTTTTCAATGCACTTAGTGTTATTCTCAGCTTCTAATACATACTACCTAGAAGCTGAGGAAGATGCAAAGTGCATTCAAAAAAATTTTGATGATAAAGCATTTGATTGCTAAAGAGCTTAAAAGTTATATTTGTGTTTGTTTGAACAGTTTTAATAGCTAATATACTATTAAAATTTTTACAAAGGAAAAAAAATTTCCTTTATAGATTTTGTAGATTAAAAACTCTTTTACAGATTTAAATGATTTCAGAAATATAAAATAGTGAATTGTGATTTACTCCACTTTTTAATTAAACAATAACAAATCATATTCTTCAAAACAATGATTTGATCAAACTAAAGATTTTTGATTATAAAATTATGAAAAGAGAACATATAAAATTTTACTCTCATTCAGCATAATAGTTTTCTATATTTAGTAAAATAATGCAATTATTATAACAAATTCCAACTTAATAAACAGATCATTAAAAATTATGACTTTGCAGAATAGCTGATAAAAGTTTTTAATATACAAGCTGTGCATCAAACAGATAATAGTGTTTAATGGTTAAAGGATCAGTTCTGAAAGATTCTACAGTAATAATTTATTTTCTGAATATGTCCTTATTTCAAAATGATTAAAGATTAGGGACTAAAATATATGCCATCAAAATCATCTTCAATGGCATAAACTATATGTTGAATACCATAAAAAAATTTATTAAATATCATTATTTAATAACTATTACAGGAACAGCTATCATTTTTAAATGGATAAAACTACACAGTTGATTAATTTTACTTCAAACTAAATTCTTAATAGCCAATCACTCTGCTAAATTTTACAAAATTTCATCAAATATTTCGAAGGTTATTAAAGAGAAATTTTTAGATATTAAACAATTGAAGATAAAGATTAAATGATATGTCATCAAGATCAATATTAATGTCTTGACTTTGCTAAATAACAAAATCCAATAAATAGTTCAGAATATGTTAAGAGAATATCTCAGATGTTTGACTGCCTGCTTATTTTTAAAAAAAGTAATTGTAGAAGATTAAATAATATTATGTCAAAATTACTTTTAATAATAGAACATCAGTATACTAAATTTCATGGAAATTTATTAATTAATTCAAAAATGTCATTAGTGAAGAGTATTGTAAGATCTGTAAGAATTCTATGTCAATCACATTTTTGTTTCTTTTATACAGATAGGTATACCTCACTTAATAGCATTCCTTAATACAATGCTCATCAATTACCGGTATTTTAAATATTTATTTTTAAAAATGTTTACTTACAGCATGCCATGTAGAACCAGCTGTTAAATCAGATTTTTCTAAAAGCATTACATTAGGTACTCCTAAACGAGCAAGATGATAAGTAATGCTAACACCCACAACACCTCCTCCTATGATTAAAACTTCTGCTGTATCTTTTATATGTTTACTATATAACATTCTATAATTAAAAATAATAATAATAATTATGATTTACATTATGGAATTAATAATAAAATTATTGAACTGCTACAGTTTTACTGGCATATTAATATAATAAATATAAAATTACTATACATTATTATATAAAATAATCAAATTTTTCTATGGTTAAAAATCAGGTCATATGTAATTTAACCACAAATTTTCCAGCAGTGATGGGTCTAGTATATCTCATAGTCTGAACTAAACTACAACAAACTCTGCTGGCTCTGTTGTTATACAGTATTTTGAATTACCTTTTACAGGTGCAATTCAAATACAATATATACACAACTGTATATATCCATAACTATCTGATTACAATAAGTCCTTAACTTATGCAAGTAGACATAAAAATTTTGCATATTAAGTATAACAATGTTTACATTAAATATATACAAATGGACAGATTAGTAAATGGATTAATACTATTAAGATTTGAAATATGCTGCTCATATTTAAACAAGTATCAAAAATGAATGCAAAGAGCAGAATAATCCTGATCCTGATTATCCTGCTCTTTATGTTCATTTTCTATATTTGTTTAGTAAATTGAATGGCCAAATGAAATTTATTAGCCTACTTTAAACATAAATGAGAACAATTAAAGCCATAAGCAATATTTTTCCAAAAAGTATTGCATGTACCTTGTGTATAAACTGACTTCTGGACTTCAAAGCTTGTAAATCAATTGTAAAAATTATATCATGAAAAACTATGTTCTTTTATGATGATCCTAAATTAGTTTTCAAAATTTATGATTAAAAATTAGCTTGTATTTTATACATTGATTATATATTAACTATATTTTCTTTTAATCTATCAGTTTAACTCTATATTTAACTACATATTATTTAGCTTATTGAATTAATAATAAGTGTTTATATATGATGCATTATTTATGACAAAATTATTTATGAAAATTGCTATATTAATTTGAATTAGCCCAAATTAAAGGCGGCCGGATGGCCAAGTGGTAACGCTGTTGGCATGCCACGCAGGAGGATCCAGGTTCGCGTCCTGGGTCTGGTAACTACTGAAAAGATTTTTCGGGTGCTAGGCCCAGCCCGGCAATCCCCGTCCTTCACCATTCGACCCCCTCCACAGGTGTAGGTGCAGCCCGTGGTTGGAACTGGCCCCGCCCCTTAGTAATTTTCCTGATTGGAAAGGGGCGTAAAATATGCAAACAAAAAAAAATCTGACAGCCCACTATGATTATAGGCGGTTTGTATTGGCATTGAATGATTCCGTCCTTAGTATCCAAGAAGTTGAAAAATTCATTAGAAAAATTAAAGAAAGAGATAATAATGCCAACTAAATAGTAGTCCGGAAGGGAATTTTTCAAGGAGTCTTCGCTTTCCTCCAGAAGACTCCTTGAAAAATTTATTTGGAGAGTCCTGACCTGATTCGTAGAACATTAGAGTCCAGCTATTTCTTCTATAAAGATATATTGAAAGATATACATAAAGATATTCTGTTTTCTTACAGTCACTTTTATTGATCAACAGATTGGAAAGTGACGTCATTTGTGAAAAAGAAAAATTAACCAAATATAGTGAGAAATTCATTAAAGCTAATAACAGACGGTACAGTTTTTGTTTAATCGATTGCTGATTCTACTAAACAAAGGGATGAAGATATGTCCGCAGCGATAAAAATATTGAATATTGCTAGCAAATGTAGATCATCGATGATGTAGATCAGGGGTGTCAAACTCATTTTAATTCAAGGACCATTTAATGAGCCTGTAAAATGGCCGCG
>WUQG02219525.1:0-21295 GCA_011317285.2 Androctonus mauritanicus
ATGCGGTAACATCAAACCAGAAGGAAGCTCAGTTTCGATAAAGTGTGATAAATACGACCACATCAATACTCCAACCGTTATTTATATCTTTACGTCTTCATCTGTTATTATTTAGAAACGAATTTAATCTTTTAAAGAGGTACAACAGTTCCATTCGGAGCTTCCAAAAGAAACGTTTGCCACACTGTTTAAAAAAAAACAAACTCTTAATTACGCAACTTCTCCCTGCTAAATAATTTTTACGCGCGCACAATTATTCTAGAGTTTTTTTTTCTTTAGCCATTCCAATCAAATATGATTTTAGGTGGGGCTCTACAGGGAACACTCGTTAAGATACGAGTTCCCAGGCACAATTTTGAATTTAAAAATCAATTTAAGGATTTTAAAATGCGTACACCCAATTAAAAATTATTATTATTAAGCAACGACTACCTGTGCAACCGCATGAGTCACAATTGAGTCCACCAATCATCTCCTGATAATATAATTAGTGTTGTACGTATATCATTCGAGGTGGGTGCAGTCTCCCACCGACAGTAATTTACGAGATGGTTGCCTCTTTCTTCTAGACGATCACGTGACCAAAGGGTATCGTGTAACCACCATTGCTTTTCATTACCATAATTCGTGCCATTAACAGATCTTCAAGCATTCATTTATGATGTTATTTGTTGAACACCCACATAGCATCATATTTTGTACTTGTCTTCACTCACTCGGCAGCTGAAGCCACATATAGAGTAACCAATGCGATACCTGGGTAGCACACCGATTTTTCTCATGGTATGCTAATAACATTCCTTCCATTGGTTTGTCATACTCTGTGTGAGATGAATAATTTAACTTTTATACGCGAAATAACTCCTGCTTTATTAAGCATTAATTGGAAAATATTTCTCTTTACGATTTTTAAGTAAGGTCAGTCAAAATCACAGACCAAAGCAGACGTTTCTAAAATTAGTCTAATAAATCTTAAATTCGAACAAAATATAAAATCATTCGTAAAAAAATTATAAAGATTTAAGAAGCTGTTTAAAGAATTTTAAAAATTCCGTATTTTAATTTTCGTTAACCGCTTTCTTACCTAATAAATGCAATGAAATTTCTAACGAAAGTAGAGTAATATTCTTCCAAGTCTGTTACTAAATAAGATTTCCAGGAATACAACTTATGCTTAAATAAATCAGTCGAAGAAAAATAGATGACAGATATTTTTTTTTTCCTATATTTAAATACCATAAATCGATTTGTACATTTATACAGTTTAATGTTACGAATCGATTAAACGAATTGATGTTATTTTATAATGATGATAATTAAACTTATTGTATTGAGTAAAGTTTTAATTTAAATAAATATTAACACAGTAACCGATAAGAGCAGATAGTTTGTAAAGAAATAAAATATTCGTCTTTTCTACTATAGTAATCAATCTTTAATGAGAATTTTTTATTTATTTATTATAACAGGTTACGCTAGTTTGTTCATTCAAAGAACTATTAAGAATTGTAAAGCAGAAATTATATTATTAATAAATGAATGATTAGTACTGATTGATTCAGGTAATGTGATATTTTTTTTTTATAAAATCAAATTATTCATTTTAAGAATCGATTAATAGAAATCATTTGATTTCCTATTAATCGATTTCAATTTTAATTCGAATAAATTGTTTTAATTCTAATAAAACTTGTTGCAAAGGGTTAAACCGATTCCAAATACCATAAAGTTACACAACTTAATATAAATTTTCTTGATTTTCTTGTTAAATTATAAGTTAAATAACCCTTGTGAATTCACAGAATAGTTTCTAAAATAAAATATATACATTTATCAAGTATAAAAAAAAGAATAAAAATTTCATGTCAAACTAAAACAAGAAACTTGTAAAAGAAACTTAAATGAAATTATAGAGAATCGATCTTTATCTAATCATCCTAATACACAACTTCAAATACTAAATTTAATTAATCTTGTTTAACATTCTAGATTCTACGTTCTACAGACCTGTGTTAAAATAAATTTAATATAAATAATATGTATACAGTACATAAAGAAAATTGTGGATAACATTGTAATATTCGTGTAGATGCTTACTTAAACGCATTTTTTAAAAGATAAAAATGCGTTTAAGCAAACAGTTACAAGAAGTTTTAAACAATTTCTAAGAAAATCAAGTTACTGCTTATCTTAAAGCTTTATATAGAAAGGATTAAAAACTGTTATTCCTAATCCTTTCCATATAAATCTTAAGATTTCGCATAATTGAATGCATATCCTTTAACTGAACTAAATATTTTTTTCATTATTGCTCATAGATAACTATAATTCGAATTTTGAATTATGATGCGACATCTGTTCGACAACTTACACATGTTTCTTTACTGAGTAACGTTCAATTTAAAAAAAAAATTCTATTCATCCTTACGAAAATTCATTTTTGTAGATTGAAGAGCGTAGACTATTGTCATAAAAGTTTATCGGCCTAGCAAAAATTGTTACATGCCTTGCCTAGGTTTAAATCCTTAGTATACATGTACTATTAGTTTATCATACAATAGACTATAAAGTTTTATTGCTGCAAAGTTTATACTGTTACATTATGTAAAATTAAATAGTTACGCGAAAGCAGGCCTATAGGCATTACGTTTAAGAATGCAGAGTAATTAAAGATATTTTTTTAGAAATCACCTATAATAGTCGAATAATCTATATTACATAAAATGTATATTTAAAAGGCCCCCGTCGACATTTTTAAGAGTCCACATGGATTCTGTATGCTTAGGATAGAAATTCGTAAAATGTATTTATAGGGTATCTGCTAAATCGATCTTTTACTAGATATTTTGCAATTGTAAGACTTCTTTAGTCATATATTAACCTATGGTATTTTAAAAAGGTTTTTACTATTCATCCGACTTAAGTGTTAATTGTTTATTACTAAATCCTTAGAAGTTTAACTCATCATATCTTCCCAGTTCCAATTAAGGTTACTAAGTCACGGTATTCATCACAGTTAATTTACAATTTGTAGCATCAATTATTTAATATTAATTAGATTAATCCTGAAAATTTATCATTTGAAAAATATCATTTTCGATCCAAAACAGCGTGTATATAAGTTTATATATATATATCTATATATAAGCTTATAAGCTTTGTAATATAAATACCTTAATATAGAAGCTGAACGGCAGGCATTTTAACATCTATATTAGGAACATCTAGATCGAAAATGGATTCAAATGGATGATCCCAGGAGAGAAAATTTGTACATCATTTCTAAATGACATAACAGATTCCGCAACCTGTTAAAAAATAGGATCTATTTAGGAAAGAATAGTTAATTTGATTTTTATCATTGTATTGTCACAATCTATTAGATGCAGAGTATGATGATAAAGATGACACCAACAAGATTTCCTCTTCAGATATAGGACTAGTGGAAAGTTTAGGAACCGGCGTTAAACCAGGATCAGTCAAGGCCAGTTAGTTCTCGATTGAAACTAATCGGACTAAGTGACAGTGGAGAGATCTCCTGTCAGTGATTGTCTGTTGATAGACCTTTAGTACGTTGACACCGGAGATAGTTAGCCTTGGCAAAGTGTTTGTTATTACATGAGTGACCAGTGACAGTCTTCGCCCCAAGCACTAAAGTGGATATGTCACTGCATCCAGACACTTTATTGTCTACATCTCAGGTGTTCTACCGCAGGATATACGCTTAAGTCCGTGATGCTATTTTCCGATATCATTCTGTCACAGACAAGCTTTTGGCTATTTCATCCCTTTAATCTTCATCAAGGTCTTAGAGGGATAATTGGTTTGGAGATAGATCCTCTCTTTTCTTTTTTTAATTCCCGATCACGAAAATTCATTTTTCACACATCACAATATCTGGTTCAACCCGCTCTGAATGTGTTGAAAGAAAGGGTAGGGCATTTATATATTCCTTGTTTCCCCGAAACAGTAAGAGTGGAGTCTCATTAGCTTTACTGGATATATTTTTTATATGAAAAAAACCAATCTGAAATGTCTGTCAATATTCTTAAGACAAGTTGCGTAAGAAAAGTGTAACACCTCAAAAAAGTAACGGATACTCCGAGATATGTCAAATAAAAAAGAAGAAAAATTCCATTAGGGAAGACCTACTATTAAGATAGTTATTACTCACCTCTCTGGACTATTTTCCCAAAGACTGATTTTCCCAACATGTGGTCTGTTGTGGGACAATTCCATCTGCGATCACGAAATTGCTGTTTGCATTCGGCTATAGCCAGTTTCATACCTTTGGCTATTGCTAGTAGTGAACCGGGATTGGTGTGTAGTAATCGTCTCTGTTTTCTCCTCAGGGGTACGTTGATTGTAGGATAATCATTGGTTCGGATAGAGTTGGAATAATGGTTACCCACTACCAAGTTGGTAGGCTGTCCTGCGTGCACAATGTTCCTACATAAAATATACAGCTATTATTTTCAACAGATAAAATCACTAATATTACACCGGCTACCGGTAGTCTGGATTGTATCAAAAATAGAAATTATCTCGACACCTTTCAATAATATTTCATTATTAATTTATTAAAGTAATTTAATTTATCTTGTCCGCTTCAGAATTTTTTTTTTTTATAATTGATAAAAACATTCTTCGTTTGTAAATTTTTAAAAATATCCTTTGAGGTCACTAAGATTTGATCAAATTAATTTATTAATGTTTTATGGACTTAAATTTAAACAAAGATTTTCTGTAGGAATATTTACATATTAATAATAATTTGCATGTGATAATCTTAACAATGTAACATTTTTAAGTAGAAGGTCACTATTATTTTATTAGCTACTCATTAAAATGTAAGCTATTAATAGTCATACATCTTAGATCTACACTAAGTGCTATTTAAAAATTAAAATTTGGAACTTTGCGATTTTTTTTTTTAAATTTTGGTTATCATTAAAGTATTTAATAAGACAATAAAACGGCAATAAACATAATAGGGTAAAAGTAGTAGTGTAATAGGGATTTTATTGCTACAACGCCCACACCATCCTCCACTGAAAAATCAGGGATCTTTTTCTAATTATGTATACAAAAGTTTCTCATTTAAGTACTGACTAATATTTATTAATTAAGGTCTATTTATTTCGTTGATAGCTACCGTCAGCGGTAAATTTATTACTAACAAGATATCTGGAATAAATTCTACTAGAAAATCTACTCACTTATAAACATGTGTTGAATACTAAACAATAGAAAACAATTAGGTCGAGCAAAACTTTATTATAGTTCCATAAATATGAGTTTTATAGTCGTTATTCCATCTAGTTGTTTCTCAAGGTGACTGCCACATGCTAACACCAAATTTTTGTCTATACTTTTTATCAATTTTCCTGTTGTTTGCTTAAAAAAAAAGTGTTTCTAAAAAAGTATCGCATCACCAAATTATACTGAAAATTCGGAAAAAAATCTTCAAGTAACTATTATATAATTCTCTCTAAGATTAATTACCATTTTGTTTTTCTTTAAAAAGTGGCAGTTCTAATATTTAAAGTTGGATCTTTAGTTTGGGAATCGGTTAATTTACACAGATTTAGATATTTAGTATTACGAAATCGATTTAATGATTAAATTAGCGCCAATAATTATTAATTGGCACTCGATTATAGGATGTTTTCTAAGAGATTAATCAGTTGTCGATGTGATAGAACGAATATTGAGTTATTGTCAATAAACTTATTTTAAATCAATTCGTATGCGTAACTAGATAATAAAATAATCGATTAAACATAACAAGACAAAAAATATATTAGAACCTAATTATTAATCTATTAATTTCGATTGGAATAAGTGTTAAGTTGATTAACCGGTTGTTAGCGTGCGAAATAAGTAAAACTGTATTGTAGTTACGAAAAAATATTCCTCAGTTCTGTATTTATTAATAAACTTTATGGGCAGTTATAAATTTATGAATGAAAAATTTTATAGTTAACAAATCGAATTTTTATAATCAATTATTGCTGGTTATTATGGAAGGAATACAGTAGGCCCAAACGTTTGAGCGATTAATGATAAATTTTTTTTAATGTTTACTCGTCTTAGCGGTATTATTTAAAAATCTATTCTTTGATTTATTTTTTTATATTTTTGAATTGATAACATAATTTAGTTTCTTTTTGGATTTTTTTAAAGGTTTTTAAATAATAAAGTTCAATAAAATGACCTGTTCCAATTCTGTTCATTCGTGAATTATGCAAAACAGGGGGAAATTGTAGATATTACGAAACTAAGTATAGGCCCTACCTTTTGATATTTAGAACAGTTATATTTATCAATTTTTTTATATAAAACATCAATGTTGATTATTTTCTCTCATTGTATATCCCGAACTAATGCTACGTGTCTAGATTATAAAGAATAGCATTATCCTTCCTCCATGTGCGAGCTAGGTTTATGCGAAGTTATGAGGTCTATAAAACAATACATTTTTTTTCCTGTTATGCAGTTTTTGTATGCACAAAAATATGTCTGTTATATATATTTAATTCATTAAGTAAGGTTATGTCAAGATATTATTTTCAACCACTCCGATTACAATAAATGAAAGTAAATCGATACCCAGGAAATATAGTTATAAATGAGTAGTGGCCATCGAGTCTGATTGTTATAAAGAACATGAGTGCCTTTATATCTCCTTAATAATCTTGGCTATAGTCTGTATACCGGTGGTTCCGTTTCTGTGCATTACTTTAACCCAGCAGCTGATAAAACTCGTAGCAGTTTAGATGCGTTAAATGTTTTCCTGCTGTAAAAGTTACTAGATAGGGAAGTCGGCCAAAACTGTCCAGGCCACTGTTTTCGATAACATAATGCCATTTTAGAAGTTATGGCATCCCATTGGCAAAAAGGGGCCCGTTTCCATTTAAAAAATAGCTAACTGTTAACTGCAGTTTAAGGGAGTTGGCGCCGGGCGTGAATCATTCAGGAAACGAGGCGTTAATATTAATATAAAATACTCACCACCACTTAGAACCTCTCCCTCTACCTTTGGCTCTCCTCTGTAGGGATGACTCTGTAGCGAGAAGGATGATGAAGAGCACGGCTACACACCGCCTCATTGCTAGAGTCTACGACCACGTGTGCCGGCCTATACATACCTCCGTCACGTGACACAACCGTCTCCATGGCAGCACGTGCACACTCCGCCCCTTCTCCTGATGACGTCACATAGTGCCAAGTAAAGTACGTGTAGCGGGAAGTCAAATTAAATCTCCAAAATGACACCGGATGAAGAAGTTAGGTGGCACGTCACTGGCAAATGGACACCCAGGAACTGAGGAAAATTATAGGATTGCTGAGCTATTCCCTCCTACCTGGGCGGTCTAGCCGTGGGAATTTTTCTCACTTTCGATCCTTTTTTTTAAGGCCCAACAGTGGGTGGACGTCTGTTCCCCGAAAAGCGAGTAAGGGTTTATAATAAGCGACTACTCCCATAAATCTCCGCCTGTCACTCACCTGTTGAATGTTACCTATGTGGCGCAGGTAAGCATATGGGATGAGCAGTTTTTCATCTTACTCTTATGAGAATAATCAACATTAATTGAGGGTTACAGAAGGTACAAGCCGGACTCCTCTCTATCGGGAAAGACACGTCATTATGAGCTATGATGTATCATTACGCTACCATTAAAGTACCATTAACAGGGGAGGCGACATCTACTCAGATGGATATAAATGAAGTTGAAAAGTGAGGATATACACGCCTACTTTTTTCTATATATCGCGTGCGATTTGTCTTATCTGATTTTAGAACTCGAAAATTAATTCGCTCGAGCATTTAATAAAAGCTCTACCGTTCTACTGGCAAACGTCCTTCGTAACATATTAATACGAAGGGAAAAAACAGATAATTGTTTATCATTCCACCTACGATCACGGAAGTGACTGGGAAAGCGGTTAATCGGATCACGATCCAATAATTTAAACAATGAATAATACTGTCATTTTACGGAATTTTAAACGATTTTTTTAAAAAGCCTAGACAAGTTTTGAACTTCGATACATTCTGGAAAATGAAATGATGAATTACTAAACTGTTCTAAATGTTCTAATGTCAGGAATATTAATAGCAGTGTAATTAATTCTTCCAGCGTTCGATTGGTTATTCTCGTTCGCGCAATTATTCAAGTTTAACCAATGGAAACGCTGAGGATGGCATTTGCGTTAAAAATTGTTTAAACACATTCGATTTAATGCCAAGAGTACGCAGTTAGTGGATAAATAAATAAATAAAAGACTCTGAGAAAGAGTTCGTGTTACAGTTATGTTTAAACAATTAAAGAGAGTTACATCGTATGGCTCACTATTTTTGGGATATTTACTAAAATAAAAAGATCATAGATGTTTTTAAATGGGAAATAACCCAAAGAGATCACACGCACAGTTGGTCAAGGTCGAATGCATTCGTCAATGATCGGATTGTCTGGACGATGTCGCTCGATCTGTTTGACTGTCATCCTTGTTCCTTTAGACAAGGAAGCGCTTGTTGAAACCTATTGATTAAGTGCTTTCTTACTACATTGTTTCTCGTCCGTTTAAATAAATGTTTGATAGTTTTATTGTCCGGAAGGATTCATTATAAACTAGTTTAATTAACGTTTATTATTGAGACATTGGTTATGGGTACGAAATGAAGGTGAAGTAAATTTCAATTTTCTTAATTGTAACATGCCGAGCCTAAATTGTTTTATAGAAGATTGCATATTTTTGAAATGAAAAAATCAAACAATACAATTAGCGGAGGAAGGAACATTAAATTGACTTGTAAACGCTTTTAAAAGATTTTTAACTTTCTGATACATACCTGCTTTTCTCCCGAACTTGACCTAACCTGCAACCACGCCTATAAAGAATAGATTAAGAGAGCGATTAGATTATATTAAATCCAGTTTAATTGTGTTAAGTAACAATATTAAATCGAATATGCTGTACTTTACGATCAAAAAATCATACCTTGGGTTTGGTTCAACAACATATGCAGCATGAATTACAAAACTCCACTAATGACATTGCCTATTGGGCGGATCTATGGTATAGGCCACCCAAGTTTAATCGTGTTCTGTGCGAACTTGACCCTACTCCATGCCCCAAGGGACTTTTGTTAAACACGTGACGCGGTCAGTCCGACACATTGTCCTTGGTCAGTCACCTAAACTCGCACATTCAAAACACACACATTGCCTCAGTGTGGTTAATGATGGACACGAGTTAATTAGGGGATTAATGAAATCTTTCTTCCACACAGAATTTTAAAATAGTTTATCTTGACGTAATATGCTCTTCTAAAAATGTTAATGAAGACATTTGTTTGTTTTGAAATGCTATTTAGAATAATACACATCATCAATTAATTTATGAATTAAAAAAAGAAAAAGATAACTTGAAGGTCGTCTTGGATATTTTACTTGCTCAACGACTCTTTGTTAGAATTTGTTTTTCCTATTTGTGTGTCTTGTGCATATAACATAAAGCATTCGATATACAGATGTACTAACCCCTCAGTAACGTGCTATCCAGCAAGACCTGTGAACTATCCACTATTGCCACAAATGTGGCGTTGGCTGTTAGTTTTTTTTCCTCTCTTCACTTTATAATTATGGTATTTTCTTTCGATTATAATAAATCAAATTTTAAATTAACTAAAATGAGAAAGAAAATAAAGTCTATGAATTTAACATGTGATAAATATTGATAATCAAGAATCAAGATAAAATATGCATTATTCATTAACTCAATGAGGAAGATTAGTATAATTTATCAAGAAATGATTTTTTTATAGTTATTTTTTCCTTTCTAGAATTAATTGAGAACAATGTGATTCATCACGCAATACTGAAAATCTTATCCTTAGTAATGTCCGTTATGCTCATTGTCACTTGAAAGTGACGAGACAATTACGACGAAATATAAACTCAGAGTATCTGTTTACTGAAAAGTTTAAACGTACTGTTTAGTGATCATGTGTTCAATATTATTTTCAACATGTAACTTATGACTAACTAGTTTATTTTTCAAAACTGAATGATGTGAATGACTTTTGACCCGAGCTATCTTAATTGTTATCTGAAACCGTTTAAACATATACTGTATGTTAAGAGCGTGTTATATGTAAACTATTTATGAAATATCCATGTGTACTATCTGTCGTTTTTTTATATGACGTTGTAGAGAATTTTGTGTTTGAATTTTCTTTGTACAACACGTTTATTTTAAAGTGTAGATATCGATGTCAATTCCGATTTTTTATAAATTAATTTTTTTGCGTTTTATACCATCTCTAGCAAACTATACTAAGAATTTGTGTTTTTATAAGCTTATTCAAATATATAATAAATGAATGAAATGAAATTTTTTGAAATTTATATATTTTAAAAACTGTTCATTGAATATTAAGAATAAATTTCATTCATTTTTAAATTTATTCACACGATAGGATTTAGGATAAATGAAATATATTTATACTATATAATAATTTCGATAACAAGTTATAAGTAATGAAAATTTAGAAACGTTTCTTCTACGAGTGATATAAGTTCAGACGAGTTGCATTTAATGTAAATGATTTAAATGAAAACATCCGTTAATGTCCATTTTACACTACCCTTTCATCAGACCGTACTTATGAATTTAGCTTCAAGAAAATTGAGAATCTTTACAGATAAAGAACATAATTAAAAAAAGTGACTGACCTGATTTTTAATCTATTGTTTTATTTTGCTTCCCCTACAAGCCCCCAACGATCTATTAGTTTCATTTTGTTCGCAGAAAACAATTAAATATTCCACCATAAAAAATTCTAAGAATTATCCAATTTTATTTTGAAATCTCTCTTAAAAAAGAGCTCTCAATTAGGCGTTTTCTCGCCAACACCTCGAATTTCACTAACACTGTCAACAGTATGCCCCAGGGGATGCCACACACAGTGACTTGACGAGGACGATAGGAAAGCTAATGATATTCTGGTTGTAACCGTTTACTTATTTGCATGCACGAATTAATAATAGATTGAAAGATAATAGATAATAAGCAGATAATGGATTTTTTTTTTTGCCAGTATTCGTCGCAGCAGGCTGATCCAAAATAGCAACTACTTGCATATTTGGTTACGCGAATTTTACAATGCGAAAACATTCTTGGAGGATTCTGTGATATAATTAACTATGTTTATTAATTTATTACATGTATTATTTTTTTTTATATCCGAAAGAATTACTTGATATAGTGTGCATTACACTTTGCTTTTTTTTTGTATTTATCCTTAATTTTTTAAAATAATTTTTCTGCCTTATATATACTACATTTAATAACGGGATTAATTGAATTGGAGAGATAACGGGTTGGATTATGCTGTTGATGTTCAGAGAATGGCACTCAAGAACAAGCAGTAAAAAATGCCGGAATAGAAATTTCGATCGGAGTCACATTATTAATAACTGGATCTTATTTTAAAATTCCGCACTTAAATTTGGATTAGGTAAGAGGAAGGAGAAAAAAAAAATCAGCTGAAATCCATTGTGTGTTTAAGGACAAGTTTTATGACGAATTGAGACACGTTGACATGTAGCCTAAGCTCGGTTGTTTTAAGCTTAGCGTGGGAACCAAAGTAGTATCGTGACGTTATCAGGTCTACTGTAGACAATACCAGAGTAACGTTGCTAGAAAATGCGACATGGCTTCCAGTCATTCGACGTCAGATTGCTATCTTCGTATTCAACTAACTCGGTGTCAAAGGTTCGCGTACGATTGTGAAGCTGACGACGGGGAATGCATTGATACCGGCGATTATACTCTACCAAATTCCTATCCCTCCATTTTTTAAGCTTTTCCTCCTCCCTTTTGCTCATACTAGATCGTTATTGGATTTTTTCCGATGAAGTTGATATACTAGGAATTTTTCTGATATCGATAACCAGAAATTGATTTTTCTTACATAAAGTTTTTTTTTTTTCCTAAACAGGACGTGGCTTATTCTGATATAGAATTTTTGAATTTTGTTTTCAACCCTACCATAAAAGCGCTAGGTAAGTTTTTTTTTTTTTATTTTGTTCTGCTTTTAACAAATTAAAAACAAATATCCTGTATGCGTTTGTTTGGGATAAAAATATCCGAATTTTGAATACGCGCGCTGTACTTTATATTCTTGATTGATATCTTTGTTTAATATGTTTAGAATATCTTAAACTGATCCTTAATACGTTAGTAGAATTTGAATGAGGACTGATAAAATCAGTTGAGAGAAATTTTTAGGATACTTTAAGTCAAACATTATTATTATTAATGCAACAAACAGTGTTTAAAACGCATAAAATAATTGTTTAAAATACATAAAAGTAATAATAAAATAATGTAAACATCCTTGCTTCGTCTAGCAAATTGTCGTCAGTGCCATCTGATGGCTTTGATTGGAAATACATAATAAAATGGAAGATATTTTTACAGAAAATATTTATTATATCGAGGTTACTAACCTTAAAAAAATGTCGAAGTTTAAAAAACAACTCGCAAGTTTTAATATTATATTAATTGATTTATTGACTCTTGAGTCTATAAAGACATTCTGTAATTTTATTGGTTGTGTTACACGAAATCTTCTATAATGGTAAATGATTAGTTTTAAGTTGTTATTTCCTTGTTTTGTTGGTCAATTTTCATAATGGAGTCGCCCGATTGGCGAGAACTTTTTACGAGTAGCATTCGAGACATTCGCGCAGTTTTAAATTCAAACTGTCCTTGCAACGTCACGCAAATTTTAAGTTCTATTTAATGACCGTTTAATAAAATTATTATTATTATTTTAAAAGAAAAGACCGTTGTGGGGCAATAAGTCGAAAAAAGTGAATAAAAAGTTTTATGAATTGATAATTGTGCAAAACTTTATTATAAAGTTCTACATAAGATGATATTTTAGGAAGTTTTCACGTGACTAAAGACATTTGCATTTTAAAAGTTATTCATTGTAATAATAAAATTTCCTATTATATTGTATAAAATTCAAAAAATCGCAAATAAATATTAATAGTCAATCATCCAAAATTTTTATATAAATCTGCGAATAATTTTTATATAATTGATTGTAATTAGATAAAAGATAGAAAATTTAATCAGATTCTACTAATTTGAAATTTTATTCATAATGGAATCATTAAATGAATGCACAAAAAAATATGTTACATCAAATAGAAGTACTGTATGTACTGTAGTTGAATTTCCAATTTAACAGGAGTACATGTAGGAAATTGCGTCATTGCCATCTAGTGATCGTAAACAGAGTTAAAACCTTGAAAGTTGAAAAATGTCTTCGTAAAGATGATTTGGTTCGTTTAGTTCGATTTTTCAGTATTTTTTCTTGTTTTAAAATGCATTGCCGAATCACATTTTTAATATTAATTGATATATTATGGCTACGATGTATAAGTATCGGTAAGATAATTTTTTAATAAAATGTACACTATTTTTGCATTATTTTTTCCATCTCTGCAGGACCCATTGACTAATCAAAAAATATTTTTTCATTTACAAATTTTTTTTATCTTTAAGTTGAAATTAATGCGTTGATTTTATTCTTTTAAATGCAATATATTGCATAGAATGTTTTTATATAGGATATTTATCGATACATTGATATAATTAATATAGTATTTTTATGAATGTGTGTCAAGAATACATATTCTAATAAAATTTAATTATTGATATGAATATTATTGAAATATATTATTTATGAAGATTTCAGTAAATTTTTAGTATATTCTACAGCTAAAGTATATTCTTGTTTATAAAGTAATTTATTCATAATTAGTTTATTTTTTTATTCCAACAATAAAAATAAAATTTTATTTTTAAAAATACACAATGAAATATAGAAACTAACTATAAGTTATATATTTTTTTAAATATAAAAATTTATTTTAAGTTTTTATATATATTATATAATAAGTTTATATAATTCTTTAAAATATATATTTTTTAATTCAAAATTCATTGCAGTGACATTACATACAGTGTGGCACTGAATAAAATAATTGAAAAAGAAAAATACTTATGACATGCTATAATTTATGAAATTTAAAAAAGTTATATGGAATGTACAATAAAATGAATTTATCCAATTGAATATGACCCTGAAATTCTAAATATGTATAGATATATTGACTAATAATATAAAGCAGAATTTTTAACTGAAATGTTTTGTTTTTTATAGTTAATTCCCAAAATCTGCCTATTCACATTTGTGATGAAATAATTTATCCTAAAATTAATAAAACAGATAACTGTACTATGATCTGTGGACTTCATTTTGAACGTTATGTAGGATCTAGAAAAATAACAGAAATTGCTCTCTGTCTTAATGGTAAGTTAAGTTTTAAATTTATTTAGATTAATATATTTTGCACTTTTACGATAAAGATTATTGAAATCAGATAGATACTGTGTTTTAATTGTGTAGAATTATCATTATCAAGATTAAAGATGCTGAAACTCAAGTGTTTTTAGAAGCTTGAGTTTATGAGCTTGAAATTAAGGAAAATTTCAGGAAAAATATAGTTACTTGAGCTTTTTTGATAAATATTATTATTTATTAATTTGAAAAATACTAATCACTGTTCAATCTAACTACAGCTGTAATCATAAGTTTGTGCTTTATTTTTATTTCAGGATATTTGGATCACTTGTTCAAATTGTATCAATTACAATATTTAATCAAACATTGGTAAAAAAGTAATGAAGATAACATATAATAATCTTAAAATTTAAAACATAATAAGACCACATAAAATAACAAGTCATATCATCATCAGTTTGATTAAAAAAAAAGAAAACTGTAAAAAATGAATTAGTAAAAATAGTGTAAAAGAACATAATTATGTGAAATTAAGTGAAAGTATGTAAAAGAAAATCTAGGTAATATACCATATACTATAGGCAATAATATTGCTATTGGAACTATTTTTGATCTATTTGATAAGAAAGGCCATAATAATTAAAATTCCAATAAGGTTTAAATGATTAAAATAGAACAATTAATATGCCATAAATGTTTGGCAGTAAAATAGGGCACACTATAAAAATGTGCTTCACATAATTGTAAAGATTGTAAATTGATCTTTACTTATCACAAGTTTGCAAATAAGGGCCTTTTGACTGTGCTATTACTAGAACAATTTTCTTTTTCCTGTTTCTATAATAGCTGATTTCAAATACTGTGTTGGGAAACTTTGATATCATGCAGCTTTAGAGTGTATAATAGATGTCATTCTGAAAACTATCATGAGATGATTACAAGAACAAAACTTTTTAATTTAATAAAAATAAAACCAGTAAATCATAACAATAAGTGGAAAGGGTTGAAATCATTCCATAATCACTATTTCAGCATTTTGTTACACAAAATAACTTTGTTTCTCAGTAAATAATGTTTACTATTTCAAAAAGTCTCTTAAGAGATCAATTTAAAGGATTTTTAAAAGATTGAAGCTCAAGCTTATTTAAGAAAAATCTTGTTTCAATCATTTGTTTATTTGTGAGAAAACCTCAAGCTTTCGAAATTGAGCAGCAACTTTTAACTAAAATGTTAGAATATGTATGAAAATAGAAAATGGATAAAATGTTACATTTAGTACATTAAATTTTTTTATACACAAATTCATACACAGTTTTTTGTATTATTTCCACTGAAAATTAAAAGAAGACAAATATTAATAAAAGTTTAAAATTTTTATTTAAAGTTTTATTCCTGTTAAATAATAATCAAATCATAAATAGATTTCAACAGTCTTAATACAGTTTTATCAGCATAAAGAAATATTTTCAATTAATAAAATATGCTAAATGTTATAACAACAAATAGGCAGTGGTTATTTGAAAGTTTTATGAATTAATTTATATCTCGTATCCCAACATTTTTGAGGAATTTGAACATGACTTATTGATTCCTAATCTTTCAACATTCTGATCAATTCCATAACAGGTATTAGCTAATATAATAGACTCCTAATTATTTGAGGGTAATCCTCAACCCAGAAGTGATAGGTAATTATTAATATTTTAATCTTTCAGATAACACATCTAAGATTTTAAATGCTTCAGATTTATCATATTTTAGATAATTGGCAATAAAAATTAGAATCAGATTAAAATTAAAAATTAAATAAAATCAAATTAAAATTATATAAAAAACAAATATGATAGATTTATTTGCAACAAGAAATTATTGTGCCTTGTTTCCTTTTCAATAAATGATAGAACATCTGAATATATGTATGTATGTATGCAATTTATTTTTTAATATCAAATGCATATTGTTAACAATCCTGATATTATTTATTTATTTTTTTATATATATATTTTACAGATTATCCAGGGTAATTATTTCCTGAATACTCTGGTTAATTGGGAATGTACTGTATTTGATGATCTGTGCAGTGGCTACTGCTAAATACTGTATAATCAAATTACAGATTTAGTAGTATATTTCAATTAATTGGATTGTATTTTATTAGAAACAGTTTTGGTACAAAATAAAACAACATAAATTTAATTAAACCAGCAAATGCTTTAATAAATCTTACTATGTTTTTGTTTTTTAGATTAAATTTAATTTCTGCTATAAAATGGCAGAAACATTTTGAGGAATATATCTGATTATTAGCTTTTAAAATGATTAGAAATCTGATTTTATAAAAAGATTTATATTTTGAAATTTTATCAATAAATTTTTTGATCCTTTCCAATTCAAATTGAAATAAAAAGATATATAATTAATCTTAACTCATGTAAATATTATCTGATTTTAGAATAAAATTTATATGTATTATAGGGATTCACTAGAGGAAAAGCTATCCTATTGAAAATAATGGATATAGAATCAGTATTATTCACATAATAAAAATAACAAAATATTGTTTTTATATATTTGTATATTGTTTATATATATATTTTTTGCAATAGTTTGCATAAATATCCAATTTGAATGAATTTAATATATGGCAGATGTTCTCAAGAAAAATTTTTTTGTAGAGTTGCCAATATGGTCATGAGAATTTGCTGGTGGCTACACTGATGTTTTCTGTAGAATAATAACATTGTAGATGGTGTCATGTTAAATAGCTTGTTAGCCACTTAATGATTAGGTATAATTCTGAATCTTGCATCTCAAAATTTTATCAAAAAGGATTTGGGCTATTGAAATTTATTTTTCAATTTTCTGATTTAACTTTCATGAATGTTAAACCATCCATGATTGACCTAAACTGGGCTCTTCCATATCATATTCAGTTTCATTGTGCTATTCAACAATATGATTTAACTAATTTAATCTAACTTTAATATAATGATAAAAATTTTATTAATTATTTTTGTAGTACATGGAAATAATTTTTATTCAATTTGCTTGGAAGAAATTATTTTTAATAGACTATCTACACTGTAGGCAGCAGCATCTTTGTGTTTGGTATTAGTTAGGCTTCCAAGTCAGTTATCATTATAGAGCATCAATTATGCCATATAACTGTTGTATTCCTCAATATAATAGCAACACAAAAAAAAAAAGATAAAGGACATCAGCTTCATTCATTCCCTAAAGATAGTAATCTAAAACAACCTGGAGTATTGCTATTAAAACAGGAAAGATAGTATTAAAGCATGTCAAAGTTTGTAGCTTGCATTCTTGCCACATTGATTACACTCCATCGAAAATAATAGGTTAGTTACCATTACTACTTTTTGATGTTATATATTTTGATATAAGAAATAGAAATTATTAAACACATCTATATTAAAACATAGGTCTCCTGTAATTGATGCTTCAATCAACTTCAAGTATTTTCTGAAAAACAAATGTCAACTTCTCTCTTCACTTGATGTTGCTGATTTTTCTTCAAACTAGTTATGGATTGTTGGAAGGTTGAAATTATTCAAATGCTTTCTTGATATTACATTTATTGGTGAAAATTTGTCAAGTGATGGAAACAAAAGGGATGAGGTGCACTATAAATATTTTGATGCAACTAGATTGTAGATGAGATCATGTTTTTGCCATGCAGAAAATCTGAAATTTAATACAATTTAAATGTAAAAACTAAAGCAGCAATTATGAGAATACTTAAAATGTACTGTTACAGATTACATTAATATTATAGAAAAGTTAACAGATTTAAAAGATTAATATGACAAATGTCTATGTATCTTAAGTATTTTTGATGAGTAATAGCACATGCAGTAAATATCAATTTTCCTAAAATCATGAAAGGTTCTGACATATTTACAATTTTTTCTTTTATAAATATGGTATATGAATAAAATCATGGTCCAGTTGAAAAATACTTTCTACAAACAAAACATAAAAATAGTTGTGTAAATAAAAGTAATAAGGGCCAGTATAAAGTTATATACAAGATTATGATCCTGTTATAAAATCTCAAAAAGGAATTTTTTATTATGAAGGATCTTTTAATACATACAATCTACTCATGACACACATTTACAATATGATTACTTTTCAATTAATTTTGCTTTTGTTCTAGATATTTTTGCTCTGATATTTTTTAGTTGTCTTTAAGCTCAGGAATGATCAACTTGCTAAAATCCATAATGAATCAATTTAACAAGATAGGAAAAAAAGACAAATGCAAACTGACAGTGAAATGATGTGCAACAGTTGAATGTTAAGCCTAAGCAACACCAAACACACATGTGGTGCTGCAAGTGGAGTAATTTTGCATGTGTGATGGTCTATTGAATAAATGAATTTTATATTTTTACTAATACAAATCAGTAAATTGTTTGTTAATTTACTGTAAGAGAATAGTCCTAAAAATACAATAGGAATTTAACTTAATTATATCTAGCATTTCCTTAAACTCTGTCTTCTTTTACAAACACAATTCATTTTATTTTTTTTTGTGATTTTTGCCAAAATTATCTCATTGCTAGATTTCAGAATAGCTGCTCTAAAGAACCAAACTACCGTAATTAAAAATGATTGTTTTAAATATACAGACACATAATTTAAATTGTCAAATCAGTGTGCTATAAATATCTAAATTTGAATGCACTTCACATATAATATTGGATATACTAAAGAATCCAATTATGCTGAAAATGATTATTAATAATTACATTGTTAACTTTACAATGAAATTGATTCATTATCTAATTTTCATCACTTTTCATTTAATAAAGATGCAAAATTAGTCAAAATTGATTTTTAATCATTGACAATGATAGATATATGATTGCTTCATTGATCTTAACTAGTTTGTTTTTGTAAATAGTACTTTTACTTTATTACAGTTTTATAGAAGAAATAATTTCCTCATATAGTAAGCAAAGTAAACCTGTCAGTTTTTCATTCTTTCTTATAAATATCCTAATTATATAATATGCCAACTATAAAATTTTTATTTATTATTTACCTTTTGTATTACTGGAATGAGATGTTTTGTTTTTGCTTAGTTTCATAATAAACTGACTATTTTTATTCTCTCTTAAAATACTAAGTAATTTTTCAATAATGCTATTTTAAAGGGAGAGAAATAACAGAATAATGACTAAATTTGTAATAGATTTTTTCTTGATATATGAAATTTTTGGAAAATAATATTTTCCTACATTAAATCTCATTCAGATTTAATATAGAGTGCATGAAATATATAGAAATATAGAATAATATGAAGAAATGGAAGTAAAATTATGAATTTATATAATTAATAAAAAGGATATGAATATGAGGAAAGAATATTGAAATCTTAATTCAATTAAAAATGTGGAAAAAAAAAAAAAAAAAAACTTATTTTTCAGAAACTATTTAGATTATTAATATGTTTAATTGCTTATAGCAAATTCAAATTATATTTTTTTAACATAAATTTTTATTTTGTAAATGTAAGATAGACTGTGCAGCATAATAAAATTATTGCTGCATGGTCTTAAATAAAAAAATATTTGGAAAATTTACATAGAGCAAAATTTATTTTGTTATATTTTGTACTATATTGTGAATATTTTTAACAACATAATAGAACTGTACTTATTTAATTTAAAAAACAGGTAGTTCTTGGTTTACAAGTTCTGAATTTGAAAGTTTTTTCAAATATGAAATTTCAAAAAATCTAAAATATGAACATTAATTACAATAAATAAATTCTAAACATTTATAAAAGACATTTAAATCTACATACATAGCTCTATAATACAGTACAGTAGCAGAAACACCATTGTCTGATTTGAAATCAGAAAATTCAAAATGATAGTCAAGAAGCAGTAGTAGTGCATTCTTTGGTTTTATCAGTATATTATGTAAATAACTTCTATTCCTGGATTATGCCTAAGATAGTAGTTCATCTGCATTAAAACTCATCTATTTATCTGTCAATAATAATAATGAATAAAGTTCTTTTAATATGACATAAATAATTTCTGTATAATTTGCCTGATTTTTCATTATTATTGCATTAAAAAACAAATACAACTTCTGAGTCTTCTATTGAAGAATAGCTGTAATGTTACACAACGTCATTAATTCTCATCACTCGTTTCTATAACTGTAATGTGTTTTTATAATTTTTAAATACAAGCTTAATAGTGATAATAAATATATATTTTCATCAGCACTACCTTATATCATTAAATTTTTTATTTATTTTATTTAGGATTATCTTTTGCTATTATAATTCAAACTATTGTTTAATCCAGATTGCCTATGATTTACTATGTCTAAATCATTATTTGATGGCTTTGATCAATAAATCTAGAGTCCTTAATCACCAGTTAGCTGACAATTATTCTAAACAATATTTTAAATTCTCTTTGTGTATAAATAATAATGTGTATAAATAAATTTTTTCTTGTTTTTATTTTATCATCATATTATACATAAATTGTTTTAATATCCTCATTTATAAATCATCTACTGTTTTTTATGGATCAATTACAATTTATTTCATGTTAAAAATTTTATCATACAGATTGTTTTGGAACTTTATACAAGCCAGAAGGAGATTATTCCTTGCAAAAACAATTCAATGATGATGTAGAAAGAAAAGTATTCTATAGGATTGTTCAGAAAGTAATTTTGTTTTTTCATGAAAATAAATGCCAATTTTTTTTATAGTATATAAATATTTTATTCAATTATATATTGATCATTTTGGTCCAACACATCTTGCCACCTTTCTGGTAGTAGCATGATTCCATGCTTGTAGAACTTTTGATCTTTGCTTGCAAAAAACTGAACCAAGTGATTTTT
>WUQG02219636.1:0-21294 GCA_011317285.2 Androctonus mauritanicus
AATATGATAACATCAACCAAAATAATCGCATCTAAATTTTCACAAATATCCTGTTTCGATAATACTGTACTTGGCTTCTTTTTTTACATATGAGATGTTTTTGATGGGATACATTTTACATGCTTTCTCATTATAAATCTATCCTCATATCACGAATATCTCTACTGTAGCAATAATAAAATAGAAGTTAATACCATCGAAAGAATTAAAAAATAGATCATATTTGGTAAATTATCTGGTAAACATATTCATTTCTAGCCATTACAGACCTATTTTCGTTTCTAAATTTTTATCTGATACTCATTCATATTCTGTTACATATGCGGATTACAAACATTAACTAGTTTTCATTCAAACGTATCTGCATTTTAACATTCTAACTTTTTATACGCAGATGAATTAATTTTATTTAGCGTTGACATTTTAGCTGGCATTGATTTTTTTTTTCTCTTGTAAATGAAAACAGTCAAAATACAGTAGAGTTGTTTTTTTTTTTTTATACTGGTTGCTATTGCCATTTTCGTTACAATTTCCGTTTTAGCATTATTACTATTCTATCAATGTTTTCTTGTTATAGACTCCCCATTTTTATCTAAATTGAATTATCTAAGGATAATTCAGTTTAGATAAAAATGGAAAATCATCAGTCACTAAAATATCCATCTTCCAAAATAACAACAAAATAATTCCATTAACACAGTAACTGTACAATTCTGATAAAGCAATCAAATTATTTTAAAATTATTTGTTTACTATTAAGTTTTATTATTATTGTTGTTGTTGTTAAATATTTTTTCATAAGAAATAAAGTAAAGCGATATCTATTGACGTTCTCTTCGTGCAATAAATATCGTATTGAGTAAATTTATTGTAAATCGAGTTTTATTTTAGAAATAAAAAATGAAATATTTTTTCTTCACCTTACCGTGATTAGCAGAAGTACCACAAGTGCTACTTGTTGGTGCTTTTTTATAAGTAGCACTGTTCATTGTTAACTTTCTTACATTTTTATCGGGATGAAAAATAATGATGTAAATTTTAGGTGAAAAAAGACAGAACAATGCCACATACGCACTTAAGGAAATGGATACACACAATGTCGTTATTTGTATCTGAAATAAAAATTAAATAAAATTAAGAAATTCGAACATTTTTCTACTATAAAATATAAACAAATTTAGGAAAAAAAAATAGTCTAAAAGATAATAATAACTCTTTAATAATTATAAAATATTGAGAAAATATACGAATATTATGTGGCTCCATTTGTTATAACGCATAAAAGTAAAATAAATTATCTATTCTTTCACATTATTAATTAATTTTATAATCATAAAAAATTGTTTATTAATAATTCTCATTATACATTATAGAAATCTAATGAATTTTAACATTTAAAACTAAAATCACTAATTATTGCATTAATATATTGATTAACGTTTTAAATTGTTAATTTTTGAATAATGCTTATAAAAATAATTGTTTTTTTTATCTTTAATAAAATTCCGACTCAACAATGGTTATTAATAATGTTGCAGAAACGATATAACAAATATACATCTAGCTATAAAATATGCGCAAACAGTAAATACTGTAAAACTTAAATATAATCACATTTAATAATCCAATATTTCTCTAACAAGATTTTTTCCTTAAATTCTATAATTATCCAATAAAAAAAAGTTTATCCTTTTCTTCAAAGTAAACAGTAGAAAGTTTTGTTCGTAGCCTTCTTCAAAAAATTAAATTTTTCTATATCAAGCACAATCAAGGATAATGGAGGAAGATGAAGTAATCCCATCCTCTCAAAACTAAGTAGAGTAAAGAATGGGTGGTTTGTGTTAGAGTGAGATGGATATGTCAACAAGTAGCTCTTGAATGTCTTTAAGGATCGCTTTCTTCCTTAATAGATCTTACCCTCTTCGCATATTTTCTTTATCCACATACTTCTTAGAGTAAATTTTAATGTAATTGTGTTTAAAAAAACTAACTTAAAATTTTAAAATAATATTAATCACAGAATAAAGTTTTAGTGTAAATTGTACTCTGCAATATTATATTAAAATAATCTTATAAGAAATTAAAAATAAATTTATCAATGATCATTTGAATAGACTGTACTAGAAATTAATTGTTAGAAATAAATTTTTGATGTTTAAATTGATATAATAATAAAAATAAATATTTAAATATAGTACTAATTAAATCTAGCTGAAGTAATTCTTTTTTTTTTTTTTTTTTATTGAATAAACTGTACAAAACAAAGATTGTGCTGCATATTATATCGAGTAGAGTAATATTTCATGATCATTAATAATTACTGACGTTGATTAATTATAAAATCAGGCCATTATTAACAATGTTTTTGATTAATATTAATAAGTGTATCGTTTTACGCCACTGTTCTAATTTTATGTAATAAAATTCTTTCTTCTTTTCAAATATTAATAAATTCGCTTAAAAATAACTGCTATTATAAATTAGTCCTGTTTTTTATTGCTGCCCTTAAATATCACTATCACATTACATGTTCTTCTGAACTACTTTTCATCTTGTCAGATTATATAATTTATACCCTAAAGAATATAGGCTAATTTTGTGATTTTTACAATTTTCTGTCATTTATTTGCACGCATACATCAACATTCAAACTATAGAAATCTTTTATTTTGACTGTATCTATTGAATTGTGTTGAATGTACTGTAGCTATTGAATTGTGTAACATAATTCAATAGCAACATTCAAAGTAAGAGATTCTCGTAGTTTGAAAGTTGATATATGCATGCAAATAAACGACAGAAAATTGTAAAACTCACAAAATTATATTATTTAAAGTATAAATAATTTCACAAGATGAAATATAGTTTAGAAGGATATGTAATATGATACGATATTTTACATTATACCTATAATCCTATTAACATTGATATGATACTGAAAAAATTTTATAATTTATTCATATAAATATGCAAATAAATTAGGCATTTGTACATACAAATGAAGCAATAGAATAAATGTGTATATTCTGTTAATTAAGAATTACTTTTAATGTAATTTTAATTCATTCTCATATGGAGATAAACTTTTTTTTTTTAAATTCCGTAACATAGTTTTAAAATTAGTTTTTTCCATTCTCTGTATAATGTTACAGTACATATTTCTGTAGAAATATGTACTGTAACATTATACAGAGTTAAGCTCCATCCTCGTTGACCGCCAAGAAATTTGGCTGAACAGATCTTCCCTATGTTAATGGAATAGGCAAACCCCGATAAGACGCCATCCACTACTAGAAACATCCAAACAAATTCTTTTTGGTATTGTATTTCGTTAATCCGCCAGGATCATGTAAGGTGACTCACATCTATGTGCTCACATCTCTAAGTTCATCAGTATTGTATATATTAAAAGCTCTTTGGATTCATTTGTAAGCAGCGGGTGGGAGAGATGGAATTAACGATTAATCATGTGTGTCTCTAATTCTGGTTCATAACTAGGTTGTAGGAAATTTAAGATCGTAAGAACCAGATCGTTTCCATAGCGAATAGTCAAGTGATGCGAAGTTTTGTTAATGTTTCGCTGTGCTACAACGCTCGGAAAGGCTCTTCTGTTATCTGAAACGCGCCAGCCATCCGTTGCTGTAAAGTATACAGTTTTTTAGAAACGTTAAATTTGAATGTTAAATATAAATGCATTTTATTTTATCGAATTTAATAAATTCGAGTTCATTTTCGTTTCTATACCACAAGTGTTTTCGATAAACCGCCAACCCCGATTAACCGCCAAAATCGTCCCCATACGGATGGTGGCGTCTTATCGGGGTTTGACTATAATTATTTTTTAGTCTAATTTCTGGAGGAAATGGAGACTTATAAGATCGGACCAATTTCTGTTTGTCTCTTTCTGTGCCCTTCTCCACTAATAACTTTTGAACTGATTAGCAAATTTCCTTGAAATTCGATAGTGATGATCTGCCATTAAAGGACACCTACACGCCACATACTTTAACCTATGGGGCCGACTAATCCTGCAGGATGGAATTTCATTTTTATTACAATTTTGAAATTTATATAATTGTCAATAGATGGCATTAAGTGTTGGCAATATAGAGGTACTAAACGGCTTGTTTTCTTAACACAACAATGTTTCAATATGTATCAATGACATCATAACCTCGATTTGACATAACATAATGAAATAAGGAATGGCGTCACATATCGATAATTTATTGCGCTAAGACGACGTAACAATACGTAACGTCATGATTATGCATCATATCGACGACGTATCGTCATTGTGGTATCTATGCTGATTAAATTAGCATTAAAATTGGACACACACAACCAATGGATTCCAAAATGATAAATAACTGAAAAATAACTAACATCTTCGAAAAGTAGACAATTTTAGTTCTTTCTCGAATTTATTAAATTTTGCAATTCGGTTTTAAATCAATATACAGATGCAATTTTTCATATTTGAATGTATTTTTCTATTTTATATCGGGATTAAATTATGTGAAATCCTTAGAAAAAAATTCAGTTAAATTTTACAAATTTCAAATTCGTTAAGTTGTTTGATTCTATGCTAGAATTTAACTTTTCTCCTTGTTTTTTTCCAATTATCATAGAGATACAGTATTTATTAGAATAAAATAATCTTATGACCAACTATTATATGCTAAGTTTAATTTTTATTATTTAATAAAATAAAATTTTATTAGATATTAAGAAATTCCACTGTTTGTATAACAAAAATTTGATCGTTAAGATAAAATAATGATAATTATGTTTGAATAAAATCTATTTAAAAATAATTTATTATTAAAGTAATTGCCTAGCAAATTTTTCTGGAATTTCTTAAGTAAATTGCAAATTTATTAAATTATATTGACTATAAATTTTAATTTAAACTCATTCTTCTATTCGCAAAGTGAATGGTGTTTTAAAAATCAATTTAAAAATGTATTTAATAATTAATTAAAATTAATTTTCTCGTGTTTTGTTAATTATTAAATAAATTTAAATCTACTTACCTCAAATGAATTGCCCGTACCGAAGTATATCGGTACGAATGCCAACCATATGATGCATGTAGTATACATTGTAAAACCAATGAATTTAGATTCATTGAAATTTTCGGGGATTTTTCTAGTAATGACTGCATAAATGGTACAAGTAGTGATAAGAACCATGTTATACAGTAGAGATACTAAAAAACTTGAGTCTTTAATTCTGCATTTCAGAACAACTTCGTCCCTTTTGTCATTAGGTGAGACTTGACGAGTGCCGGGTGGCTCAATAAAAAACCATATGATAGTTGCGGACACTTGAACAGATATGAGCACCAAAGTTATAATGACTTGAGATTTGGGACTAATATAGTTTGGTCTTCGAGCAGATTTTCTTGCACTCTCAAAGATTCGAGCTATCCTGTTGGTTTTAGTAAGGAGGGCACCGTAAATAACAGAAAAACCAAATCCAACACCGAATCGTTGCAAAGCGCAGATGATGGCAGATGGTTTGGCTAAAAGTACAAAAGTCATGATGAAACAAATCAATATGCCTCCTAGAAGCATATAACTAAGTTCTCGACCAGATGCTTTAACAATGGGAGTGTCATTATGGATGATAAATACAACTACAGCTGCAACAGTTAAAATCACACCAAGGCAAGAAATGCCAATGGGTACAAGTGCAAACACAGTATCCCATCTGATATATTTTTGTCTAAGTGGATAACAACTGCTTTTATCAGGGTATGGCCAATATCCTTGACCGCAGTCTTCACACGTCAGATTATCTTTTACCCATTCCCAAGGTTGACAGTCTTTGCAGATCCAACAGCAATCATCGTTGGCTTGAACGACTTTCACTTGACCTATTTCACACGGTGCACTACAGAATGATTCGGGAATTGTAGTCGTTCCGTTGTTCCAAAATACGTTTTCTAAAGAAATATGTAGTTCGTCATCTAACCAACGTCCGACCCATTTATATTCGAACTGACTGCTGTTGTTCTTTCTTTGATAATTATAGATGCTATAACGTGGCAAACCATCGCCGTTCGAATCAAACTTTACTTGACTTCCGGCTAAGTCTGAAAAAACATCCAAATCTTCATTCATTAATATATTAAAAATGTTTAATTTTAAAAATCAATGAACATTGACTTCAAAAATTATTTTTATTTATAATCATTATTTTCGATTCAAAATTATTTACATTCATAAAAATTACTTTTATATGTAACTAATGTATTCATTATAAGATAATCTCTGTTATTTTGAAACGGTTCATCATAATTAACTTTATAAGATAATTTTATTAGTTTAATTTATTTTAAGGTTTTATTATTTGAAAAAATGTTAAAACCTTATTATTATGTTTTATATAGTGACAGAGTAAGAAACTCATTTTAATTTCAAACAAATAATCATAAAACTTTTATAATGGAATTTAAAATCCAACAGAATGCGAAATCCGATCCTTATATATTTTTAAAATACTAAATTTTTCCAGTGTTAGATAGTCATAATTTAAAATAAGCTTTCATTGATATACACTCTGAACTGTATATTTGTATCTGCATATTTAGTAAATATGATATGCTCTAATATTTTATTTTTTATTATTTACATTGTATTTATTGTACTTTATCCGCATTTGAATCAGAAATCTGAATACCTAAAATCCAGATATTTCAAAATGCCAAGTTCGCTAGAAAAAGATCGAATACCATATTAACAATCAAACAGTGGTCATAAATACAAGAATAGGATATTTGTAGTAAAATTTGACTATTTATTTCGTAGATCTATTTTTTATCTGATTTATAAAAACATAAACTATACGAAACTGTTAAAAAGGCTATTCTTTATTTTTAAACATTAAAATGAATAAATAAAAGTCTCCTAGGCCTATTTCTTTGCAGATATGCCTTTTATTACTACACTTCTTGATCGCAACAATTCAGACAATATCAAATAGCAAAAAGAACGTTAAATTAAATCATAAAAATATTAACATATATCACAATCAATCATGGTTTCTAGATATGCATTTCGGCCAATGATGCCCTCTTCAGTCTCAATTTCATGTTAACTGTAAAACTGTAACTTAGTAATTTAACTTGCATTCTTTAACAAAAAACTTTCACAACTCATAAAAAGATTTCTTAAATATCTTATTCTATTAATTTTCCTCTTTATATTTTTTTATCGTTACAACTTAAAGTAACTTTCTTTTACTTATTACAAAGATCCATTTTTACATGATTGAATAATTTAATTCTTTCCTTCGGAAGATATCTTTTATTTTTAAATTATTTATTTTAATAAAAAATTTAAAAATATATTATTATATCTGAGTTTAAGTAAGTAAGTTAAGTAAGTTTGTAAACAGTCTCTTATGAGGAATATAAAATTTCTGAAAATTAATCTGAAATATACAAGCGACGAGAGAATGACAACCAAAAATAGCCATTTTTGAAGTCTGCATAATCATTCACGTAGTTACAGATAAGAATGTATTGAAGTATCTGATTTAAAACGAGATAAATTCGTGACTACAGAAATGCTATGCTGAGATTGATGAATATAGCAATGAACAAAAAATTATATAAAATGAAACTGCTTCTACAAATCAAGAAAGTAAAGTAATTGCATGATTAAATTATATTACGATATTTATTATATTACGTTATTACAAATCTAGATATGATTAAATGAGGCAGATAATACTTCATAATTATATGTATAAATTTTAAACTCTGAAATATTTCGGAGATATGTCGATTTTATATTTATCATTCTGCTTGCAATCGTTTCGCTTCGGAACTATCGTTATCACCCTTTGCTGTCACCAATTTGGTTTATGTGCTGTAATGGGAAACCACGTAACCAGATATACTCCAGTTAATGGAGTCTGCAACTCATATTACATCTCCATCTATAGGTTGTCAAGAGAATTATTCCCTTTAGCCTCATTGAGAGAATCGAAGCTAGTAAAGATGATGCGGCCATCAATTTAACTTTGTAGTGAGATAAAGAATTTAGATTTATCCTTTAATGATAAAATGATACCCTGGTGAAGAGATTTAGATAAAGAGATGTTACAGATTCACTTTGGGTTTAAAATAAATCCCGGATATCCTGCGAAAGATCGAGTAAGCAACGGAGAAATAACTCAACAGTTTTTAAATCTATACCATGGTTAAATCACGAAATTTTATATCTTTGTCAAAAATTTAAATTTATCAAAAGATAAGCATAATAATTCCTACATATTATACTGTATTTGAATTTTTAATTTACAGATTTCTGTTAATTAAGTCAAATTTATATTTAGAACTAATTTAAAAATCAAATTAAGAATAGAATATTTTATCGGCGATATTAATAATATAAGAAGTTGAATGTTTTGTGTTACTATTTAAATAAATTACTCTTTTTGATTTTCGTAAAAAGCATTATTTCGGCGGAAGTGCGATCTGTATTTCTAGTATGTAGTGTGTACTCGCGGAGAATATCCGGAAGACATCTCGAACAGGAAATCAGCTGACGATTGCAGGAATCCTGACAAATCCTTTCCGACAGCATTGGTCCACTTGACCCATGTTTTCTGCAGAGTTAGGCAGAAAACAGTTCGTTGCTGACAGTTGAAGTGTTTCAGTCTCTGACATTCATATCTAATGTTGTGCTCGAATGAAGTGTTATGCTTAAAATTGAAAAAAAGAGAATTTTTCACTAATTTTTCTTTCTTTCTATTGTTTAATAATTTACTCGAATTAAAATTGATTTCTTAAAAATATTTAGCCTTAAATGTATTAAAATATAATAAACGATACAAAAATTAATTCCAGAAATAATTAAAATTTCAAAATTTTATCAAATATGCAAGTTTACATAAGTTTCCAACCTTTAATGGTTGAAATATTGAATAATTCAACCAAGAAAAGTTTGTTTATTTATATTGTAAATTAATAGAATTTCCAAAATATATATTTTAATGCGCTGACTCTTTCTTTAAGATTACTATTACGGAAAATTATTCTTTTAAACTGTCACTACTCACGAAAATCAGAGTATAATTTTAGTATTAAATTTGTTTATTCGAGATAAACAAACATATTTCAGAGTAAATGTTATTTTTATCCATTTCTTTAAATAATCTGTTTAGTTGGATGAAACCTCACTGAATTCGAGAGAAATTTATTTAGAATAAGTTTACTTCGCTATAATCTTTTTTGCGAGAAAATAAGAATTTAAAATGGGAGGACATTATAGAAACAGCTTTAGACTAAATTATAGCATTTATTTTTCAGTAAGAAAATTCTACTGGAAACTGTTTCTGCATCTCTAGTATTATGGTTTATATTAAGCTCGTATATATATAAGGATAAAATTGTCATTACTTCAGATTATACTGAGTTATTATTTGAGTCATGACACACTGTACTCATACAGAAAAATTGTGACTATAAAGAATCTCTTATATAAAACATTTATTCAGCCATTTCATCATCTATAATCATAAGAATTGATTATTTTTAATTTTAAAGACATTTTTAACGAATTATTTTATAAATAAAGTGAAAGAGCCTGTTTTAGAAATATCAGCATAAAAATTTAAATTATCTGAATTTAGATTCTTTAAATGTATCGGCATTGTTTTTGTGATAAATAAAATAAGTTATTTGTCTGATACCAATCGTATAAAAAAATTAACTTTAACAAAAAATGTTAAATAATTCCACTAAGTTAATTCAGTAGGATACGAAATAGTAACATTTTCGCAGAGAATATAGAATAAAATAATATTGGCAATGTTGTTGCTAGTATCCTGTTAAGAGAATTATTAATTTAATTGTGTTTTGATTCCAAGACAGCTTTTTCTAATTGAAGATTTATGCTTTCTACCTAAAACATAGGTATTCCCAATAGTTAATCTAAAGAATATATCTTCCTTTATATGCTCTTAAGTACCAATAATCTCTTTCAGGTTATTTGCAACTGAGCGTATAAAGAAAACCTTCATGTTAGTTACTTATGTTGTTATATACTAGTGTGATAACTTTTGCGATAGTTGCTTATACAAAATGCTATAGCTATCTTTTACTAATTGTATTAAATCTGTAATTATATTCAAAAAGTATCATCTGCTTTAATGTAATTCTTCAATCTACTTCGAATCTGCTTCGATTATAAGCATTGTTAGCAGAAGAAAATTTTATTAACAAACCTACAAATACTAATGCTGCAAAATTTCTCTTATCAATTGCATTAGTAATTTTAGATTAAAAAAAACAGCTTTTATCTGATAACAATGCTTAGGTGATAATTTAGATTCCATCTTTTCTTAAATGCATATGATATATTCATCATTTTATGAGGCTGAAAAATGAATTGTATTTTAATGCATGACTCGAACATAGATCCTTTATGAAATATTTATTACTGTACACTGTTTGAATTATGATGATACGAGGATCTAATTTCAATATTTTATATGTCGTTATCATCAAAAAGTTATAATGAAAGACAGAAAACAATAGCAAGAAGTAGTGGCTAAAGTAATAAAAATATTCATGCCTTATCAAAATTATTAAATAAATAAATTATCAGACTTTCTTAGATCATTCCGTTGGCGGATATTATTTAATATGGAAAAACTATCGTAGTAAAAATTTTGACTATATGTTCTTCTAGAAAGAAGCTGAACATATTTGGCTTAAATCAGTGCTTTCCAAACTATGGGACGAGCGAGTCTATTCCAAGGGAGGACGCGCAAGAATTAATAGAAACCTCATTTTTGACACAAACAAGTAAAAAATAAATTCAAATTTGTGTGGGGGAAAAATGAATCAGCAAAAGATTTATAAATACAGTACATATATCCATGTATCCAGAAACTTTCAGCTGTAGCTGTTTTAAAGACAAAATAACGATCTCGTTTAGTAATTGAAAAAGAATTGTGAGTAGCGATATCTTCCATGACACCGATTTGAAAGAATTTGTGCCGAAAAACAAGCCCATCCATGGCATTAAATATTATGTTATATTAAACACGTATTTAGTTTTCGTTTTTTTTGTGAGTTTGTTTAATTGTATTAAAAATTATGACACTATAATAAATATATTTTTTTATGTAAGTTATAAGAATTTTATTTATACAGAATACGGCATATTGTTTTGTAGTATTAAACTGTAAGTATAAAATATTTATAAAATTAGACTGTAAGGAAATGAGGGAGCGTATAAATTTTTTATGAAAAAAGGGAGCGCAGACACAAAAAGTTTGGAAACCATTGGTTTAAACTATAAGAAGTTACTGACTAAAAAAGAAACAAGAGATATTAATGCTTTGATATTGCTGCCTTTATAAATTAACGTGTGATTGTTGTTTAGAAGCCTCCATTTATGCTCTATTGTAAGAGTTAAATGGTTGCGGAAGTGTTACGGAAAATATCTTTCAAGAATAAGAATATATTTTATAATAAAATTTGATGTCATTTTAGTCGCATCATATAGAAATAGTTTATCAATTACGTAATATAATGAAATGATATGTAAACAGCATATCATTATTATTATTCCTTAGAAACATGCGTTTCAATATTAGCAGTTAGTAATAAACTATCAAGTAGATATTTCTTGATAAAAATAATTTCTAAAATAAAACAAAAATAATCTTTATAAAACTAGAAAATATTTAACAAAAGAAAACCTTTTTGCTTTGCCCATGAGATGAATTTTTCCAAAGATATAGTAATGACAGCAGTATACATGTGGATCTTTCTTTCTGAAAGGATTTCATTATTTACTAAGAAAAATGATCGATTAAGTGATAAATGGATGATTATTTACTGAGAAAAATGAATGATAAAGTGACAATTACAATAAATTTTGAACATTTTGACAACATAATCTGCTACTTACAAGAATATTGTCATTAATGAATTTTTTGCTGTATATAATTTCTATTAAAACTATTCAAAAATTAAAAATAAAAAACTATTCAATTGACCTTAAGAAATGTAATTATTATAAAAAAGAATATTATATTTTGTAGCACAAATCGATTTATTTTCAAATATTGATAAATTAATGATAAATATACTTGTACAGTATGTCCATTCAAGAATGTATACAACTTATCACCAAAAGCTACAATAGTTAAACAAAAATTTAAAGAGAACATTATTCAAAAATATAATATTTAGAATTAAAAATATGAAAACTTTTCTGTTAAAAAATTTTATTGATAATAATCTTCCATATTTTTATTATTTTTATCATTTTTATCTTCCTAAAAATTTTTGTAATACAAAATTTAAATTTGAAGTATAGAAAATATAGGTAAAAATGCCAAAAGCAACAGTTAAAGAGAATAGATTGAACAGTATAAACTTCAAGTAATAACCAACTGTTTATTAAACCAATTAATCGACACAATAATAAAGGTATTGCAGTGAAACTAGTGAATTTAGAAAGATCTAAAGGACTATTTTTAAATTTACATAATGTTTTTAATTTCCTCTCTTGCACATGTTTTTCTTACTTTCTATTCTAATTAAAGAAACTTTGTCTCCATTATTTGCATAACAGCTGATGATATTGCCAGCTTAATCACATTTATTACGTGTCTTATAAACGCAGAATCAATGAAATCTTTCGCATAATTTTAGATGATTTCAGTTAAATATTTTATAACTAAGCATTATAATAAACATGATAATATATGTCAATCGTTATTTACAGACGATTCGTGATAAAAAAAAATTTTACTAAATGACAATTTTTTCTTATAAAAATGTGCATGCTAATAATTTTCACTATAATAATCATTTTATAATACCTTAATCATATATAAAAACAATAAATGTCGCAACAAAATAAACTAATTTGCATATAAAATTCCTCAATTTCAATCAAATTTTGTAATCTAGATTAAAGAATATAAATCAAAAATATTTTTAAATGTCATTTGACAATTTATGAAAGATTTCGTTAAGGACTCAAATATCTGTTCATATATCTACATCATTAAAAATTAAATTTATGAACATAAATTAGATTAAATTAATTATTTGACGAATTTTTCAATTTTAGATGATTTTTGTACTATTAATTTGAAAAAAAAAACCTTTGGAGTCCTATTAACTACAAAAATTATTTGTCAATATTTACTATATAGAATCCTTCATGGACTGAGTTTAAAATTTTCCAAGCACAAACCTCAAAATCCATCAGAATCCTCCACTAAACCTCAAAATTTATCAGAATATTGCTGAATCATACAACTCCGGATATGATACTTGGTAAGGAATATTCCTTTTACCAAATTTGCTTTTCGAGATTTCGGCAAACTCGTGTTTCAGAAAAAATCAAATCATCTCCATTTTCTTTAATTTCAAAATCTGTGCATTTTTCTAAACCAAGTAACATTTACTTAGAGTCGAAAATATTTTTATCAAGTTTTAAACTAAAAAACAGGTGAATTATGGTTGAAATTATAAAATTAATTTTTTTTAGATAATTTATATATTTATTTTCTTGTGTTATTTGCACTAAATCATAAAATCGGTTTGACTTTCACGGTATTCTGGTATATAATTTATGAACAACAACATTAAAAATTGGATTAAATAATCTTACAAAATCTCCATATTTATAAATAATAAAAATTATTTATATTATTATATCACTGAAGTTTAAAATGTTATTTTATTTTTTTTAAAACAATGATTTACGAGATGGCACGACAAACCGTAAATCGCAATGCATAAGAATATTTTATGGTGTTCTTGTCAGCTTTTTATTAATTTATCTTCGTTTCTTTTGCTGTTAAAACCGCGAGATTTTTTTATATCGAACCAATAAATACACTTAAACCTAATGAAAAAAATTCTTTCATAAAACACGAAGATGATTAAACTTTGAATTTACATGCTAAGAATTGTTACATAAATAGATATAGAAGTACGTTGTAGAAATTAATTTTAACTTATACCTAATATCACCGAGTAGCCTATACCAAGTTTAAAACGTTTTAAGTTTAAGATATTTTATAAATTATTTTTTTTCTAATATCTATCGACTTCGCTGACAAGAGAAAAATATCTTTTTACATCTAGGGAGTTTTTCTGTTGAAAGAATTCATATTATTCTTCAGAAAGTTTTCACAGATGTTAATATTTTATAGGTAAAACTCGTTTATTTTTTTAATTCCCTAAATAAAATAAATTTTATATATATTAGGAGAGTAATGTTCAGTTATCATATAATAGTACTGAAATAAAATAAATAATAAAAATATAGATATTTTCCAAATAAATTATTAATAAAAAACCTTTTTAACTAGATTACTTTTTGTGATTAGTTAGAGAAAAATTATTTTCATTAACTAATCAGTCGTTAATCTTGATTAATTACCAAAATATTAGAGATGAATGTCAGAATATTGATATGGCATCTTATAAAGTCCAAATATGTGGGTAGTAATTAAATAGTCGTAAGTCGACAACACTCTTGACTATTTATTATCATAATTACTGACTTTAAAATTATTAAGTCGAACGTTTATACAGTCATATTGATTTCAAATTGCTTCCTAAATTAATTTTCCATCATTTAAACTCGAAACCACCAATATTAAGAAAGAAAATAATTTCCAGCTGGTTAACTAAACCGCAATATCAATTTTTCTCTTAAAGAAAAATCTAGACTATTTCGGTGCACATGAGCTATATGTAAACGTGATTTTATGTTGCAATTTTTCATAGTTTATATTTTTCACTAAATTTTACACATTGTTTAATTGCTACAACTCTTCGAAAGCTAAACTTGTTAATCGAAAGAAAAAAAAATTTTTCGACTGTAGCGATGTATTCTGCGAAATAATTGAATCACATTCAAATTACATTATTTTAAATCAATGAATTAAATCGATGCTGTTGCTGATAATGCAGGAACTGAATGAAATATTCATTCAATATATTCTAAAAATAAAAACATATGCGTTGGTATCGACGTAACATGCAGAATATAAATTAAAATAAATTTTATCTTGTGCACAGTAGAATCTATCGCTATTCATTAACATTATTCTTTTAAAATTCAAGCTGTCAATATCCCTTTTGTCTCGATAACAATAAACCAAATTTAGAACAGAAGTTTTTATGAGAAAGATATTGCGATTTAAATTCGACAGAAAATAATTAATCAGATAAAAATATATTTTTATATTAATAATTAAGTCGTATAACCGTATCAAAAATTTCATTATTAAATTTCTCTATTAAGTTATAAGATGACTTTCAAATGATTATATTATCAAATACTATAGAATTTAATGCTAGATTTCTCTAAAATATAATTAGCAAATATTTGCTACAACAGATTTTAAATATTGAACAACAGAACTCCAATATTTAAAAAATATTAGAAAGACAAAATTTCTATATATAAGAATAGCTTATTCTGGAAGCCTAAGAGAATTTTTTTTCAATTTTATATTTTAACTAAAATATATAAATTTTTACAAACAAGTGCGATGGTGTGTGTTTTCGTTTTGTTAGCGATTCTGTTTCGAGATTGATTTTTTATTCACTTAAGAGAACTTTTTTATAAATAAAAATCTTTTAATTCTACACTCGTCTAAGCAGAATGTACTTCAACGACAAAAGAGATTTTTTTTTTCTGTTAAACATAACAAAAGAGATGACTCTGTTATTTCTGATTCTAGATATAACACGTTCGTTTTGAGAATAATTCCTAGGGATTTGATTCGTATCAAGATATCAAACCATATCGGTTTTGTTTCCTCAATATATCAATATTGTGTACTTTGCTGAAAATTTTATTATTATTTAAATATGATTTTATTGGAGAAATTATTTTTTAAGTTACTAAATATTTTATACAATATTCTCCAAAAAAAAGAATATTTTATCAGATGAAAAAATTAAATTCCATTTGGCGTTATGTCAAATATGTGAAAATAAACTGATGTCTCTCGATCGGCTTATTTTCAATCAGATATTATCGGTCTAGTATTTTCTGTTTCCTATTTTCTTCCTTCTTTTAAGCTTATAAGTTCTCATTCGATAGCATTCTTGTCTAAACCGTTTTTCTTTATTCGATCGAAGTTGTTACTTCATAGATTACAAGAACTGTTGCCGTTGTTTTCTTTTCGGCAAAAGAAAAATGTGGATTGCCACATTCGAATCGACACAGAAACACACGATCTAGAAGCTTAAACAAAAAACAACAGCCTACTATTTCATGGAAACGATTTCTGGCAGAAGAAAAAATAACATTCTAATCTGTGAAAAGCTGCATCCGTTGAAACAAATTCTTAAATGCGATTTAAGAATATCCGTTTAATATTGGATTCGCACACAGTTCTGTATTTAAGAAAAACAAATGGTTTCTGAAACGTTTAGATATTCATATGTGATAAAACTTTTATGCAAGATATCCTATCCTACATAGATTATGTGTTCGATGAATTTATGTAAATTTTGATAAATGTTAAAACTGGTTAGTATAGAATATAAGTACAAGTGTGATTATATTTTCTATTATTTAATGCGAATGAATTTCGAGCTAACTTCTGTCGATAAACAGCAGAAAAAATAACATCAATAAAAGTCAGCTTTTAACATTTACACATTTAAAGTATAACAAGAAAAGTATACTAAAAGTAATGTGGAAATTCATTTATAGAATTTAAATAATCTTCTAATATTAGCATAAATAGTTTTAAAGAAAGTTTTCAGTCTGAATTTTTTTTTTTTTTTTAATCTAATATAAACAGCTACTGAAAATAGCACTTTCTGTTTCTGTTTATATTTAAACCAAATACAGAACTATCTTTTGTATATCTAAAATATAATTTTCAGTTTAGTTTTCAGTATTATGCAGCAGAAAACATTTTTCAGTTTATAGTACAACTATACCGCATGTCCAGAAAACGTACATTTGAAACTTTTACGTCATACAGTTTCGAAATTTCAGTTGTTACTGTATATTTAAAACAAGTATTGATTTCTATATATTTTTAAAAAAATTAAGCGGTCGATTCAATAAAGAAAAAAATAAATTAAACGCTATTTTAATATTTATACTAAATATTGTTTGATGCGCCGCAATATAAACATCATTAGTGTATATAATTATAAATATTTGTTTTTGATTTTTTTATGCAATGCTTTCCGAAATATATGTAAAGTATATTTTTCATTAAATTTGCTTGTTAAAATAAATGTACACATTACATACCATGTTTATTTATATAGGCAAATTCATTGAACTAAGTAAAAGTAAATATTTCGTTAAGATATTAATTATGAATATATTTAAACTTTACTAAAAAATCAAAAATATTCTGTTTACATTTAAAAAAAGAAAAACTAATATATTTAATAAAAGATTAATTATAAATATTCTGTGAATATTTTAAACATTTTTAGATATTTTTCGTTTTGGGAAAATTTATAGAGTTGAATACTGTGTATATGCAAAGAAATATCGAATATAAAGGTTAAAAATCATTAATATCTAAAATATATATAGTAGCATTAATGTTAGAAATTATGTCAATAAACGAAATTTCTTATCATTCTGAGTTTGGAACACACAAAATGAAAATTTCCTTGTAAATTAACTGGATACCAATCATCCCAAAATTTAATTGTTTGTAAAATGGCAGTAGTCGAAATCAATTCGATTAGTTTCTATAAATGATCGCATGCATGTAATAATCATTTAGCATAGGAACTAGAGTTCTTCGCATTTCGTCCTTCCATGAACTTTCACTCGTTTAATTAGATTAGAGTCATTCATGCAGATTAGTTAGAACAGAATCATGAAAGGAAACTTATAAACATTAATCTGTGCAATTCTAGACTTTTACTAAAGACTCTAATTTTCATAATACCAATAAATTTATTCTTTTTTCCTATTTTATGTAAATTAACAGTAAAGAGATTACTGTAAACTCAAGCAGCATAAAAATTCACGATATAGTTTAACAAAATGTATGATTGCTACTTTTAAAATAAATTTATATAGCAAAAAGAAAACAATTTGAAGAAATTTTAATTGATTCTTTGATAATAAAGGAACGTAGTTATGAAAATTTTATGTCTTAAAAATCTATCTATCAAAGATCGATTTCTTCATAACTTATAAACAAAAAAGTTTTTAAATATTTAGGATTATAATATTTATAATGATTTTCGATAACTATAAAAACTAACTTCTATTGATTTTTATTCCATCAAAAATAACTAAATATTTAAGCTCATGATTATTTTTTATTTAATATTGTAGGCCTATATTAAAAATGATAAACAGAAAATATATTCGTATCAAATTTAATTTATAAATGTAATTATTCATATACAAATATGACTTTTCGTTATTGTAAGATATTATGCATTGTATAGTATTCAAAAATAAGTAGTTCAAAAATAAAAAATGTATTTTATTGATAAATATGGAAAAAATAAATAACTGATGGATAAAATAAAATTCTTTATAAACTTTATATTTGACATATATCAATTTATAAAGAATCAAAAATAAATAGTGGATTTGTATGAATGGATGCTTGTTCATCTATAACAAATGATCTCAATGATTATAGTTTTTTTTTTACATGATTATATATATTTATTAAGTTAATTTTATGAACTATTACTTGTAAGTTTTTTATATATTCACTGAATAGTTATCATTTACAATTAAATTGAAATTATTTTTCTACTTTAATATGTTCTCCCAAGTAATTTTAATAATTGTAATAAGTAAGAATAAAAACTTTAGATAATTTAAAGTTTTTATCAAAATATATACATTGTAAAAGGAGAGATAATTTTTATTTTATAATTCTGTTTCCTGCTTTAAACTGAATTTTTTTTATAAATAAATTTCTTATCTGGATGTGGTTTTATTTAATAAAGTACAGTTGCTTGCATACTTTAGTTTTTATAAATGAAAGATGCGGTTGTATATTTTGTTATATTTATTGAATTTTTAGTTGAATAATGAAAGATATTTATAGAATATTATTGAAACAGCATTCAGTAAAATAAAGTTTAAATGTTTAATGGTTGTTTGATTAGTCTATTTATTTAATTTACTCTTTTAATATTTTAATAATTCTATATGGAAAAATCTAAATATATATATTGATATATATATCTAAATATATACAATGATATGTCTTTATAGAAGATACAGAATTTTTATCATTTTTTAAAATATAATAATTTAAAATAATACAAAAAATTACAATTTTTAAGTATTAATGATGTTCAGACTTAGCGTTTCATTATTAAGTATTTTGATCAGTAGATGTGGGACATGACACACAATTTTAGTAATTCTAATAATGTATCCTATCTTTTCTTTTAATATAAAAAGGCAAATTAATATAAAAAAGGTTTATTATTTTAAACAAATCAAGTAAAATAAAACTATTAATTTTATATCTTACCTTTAAAGGAAACATTGAGAAGATAGTCTTTATATAGAATTCCTCCATCTAATTCTTTCATTTCACTACAGTACAGTTTATTTTTAGGTTTACACAAATTCGTCCAGACAGTGTGCAAAGCATGAGCAAATGCATATACAGCGTCCACTACGAATTGAACTTTGGATTCTTGTTTATACCCGACATCTTCACCTAATCTTAAATTAGGCGAACATGTTATGGAATCTGTATCATTTTCTTCTGAATATTCATGAGGAAGTTTACAAGAAAACACACTTTCCCAATATTCTTTAAACCAGGGGTTTCTTTGATTGTTATAAACAGTTTTATTTTTCATATACACATCGAATTCTTCGATTTCTTGAGATTGTAATTCTACTGTAATAGCACCTTCTGCGACATCTTCTAGCCCTTCTACTAATTTTTCTTGTGTACCCCAACCATCACTTCCTACCCAAATTAAATGATTCTCACCGTGTCTTTTTGCTGCTTTCAATATTCCTTTGGCATCCTCAGCTCTTGTAAAAAGTACTACGCCTCTTGCATTTGGTTTTGATAATACGTTCTTGTATATGTGATCATAAGATTCATCTGTGGGTGAATGTGGTATTTTTTCACTCACAGCAATGCAAATTTTTTTATTTCGGGCCTTTTTTGTGAAAGCTGTCATTCCGGAGTCACCATATTGGCCTTCAGAAGCTACCAGAGAGACATAAGACCAGTTAAATTTTTGCACTAGATCAACGAGTACATTAGCCTGATGTTTATCAGGTGGAACCGACCTTGCAAAAAAGTCATAACGAGTTTTATCGCTTAATGATATACTTGTAGAAGCAGGACTTATCTGTGGTATCCTAAATAATCTTAATAAATTAGCAACTTGCACCGAAACTTCACTATAAGAACCTCCGATAACTCCTGTGATTGCTTTAGTTACCAGCTTCATTTTGGGTTGGCTACCATCATGGCATTCAAAAGAGCTGGCATCTATAGTATTAACTGATGCTCTAATAAATTCCATAGATTGATTGAGAGCATAGCTATCACTAGCGCAGGTATCTAGGATTGTTGCTCCTAATTTGATACCATTTAGCAATTCGGGATCATTGTTGATTTTATCGATTGCGAATAGCATTGCTTCCAGTCTCTGGATCCCCCTGTCCTTGTTTATCTCGCCACATTTACCGTCCTTTTTCAAAGACTTTTGATGAATTGGCACCAAGCCACCGATAATAATATCACCAGGCACTTGCACTTTTATACCAAACGTTTTATGAATGAAAGGCGAGAGACACAGAAGGACACAGGAGAGAAGGAGCCTGGAGATCAAAACATGAAGCTCCATTATTGTTTTACGATTTCAAAAGCTGAAATTTGAATATTCCTTAACCACCCGTCCAGCTTTTCATTTTCTGATGATGTTTCGAACTGAAGAAGAAGAAATTCTGCTGGAACCAAGATTTAATCTTTGACTGAAATGAAACCATAGTATTGAATATTTATTTCGATATCCTATATAATAATACAATATTTAAATTATTTAAACAAAATTAAATATTTTAAAAATGAATATTGCAATTTACAGTACTTTAAAATAATTGGTGTTTTTTTGGTTATTTGCCGAAATTCCTTTTTTTTTTCTTTTTGCTTCAACGGATCATTAGAAAAAAAATCAAGATTGATTTTAATACTTATACGTTTAATAACCTTTGATGGGTTACTATAGCAGACTAATGATTTATAGGCCAGTCAAAGTCATTCATTATCCTCACCAAGATATAATTCACC
>WUQG02219747.1:0-21273 GCA_011317285.2 Androctonus mauritanicus
GTAACGCTGTCGGCGTGCCACGCAGGAGGACCCGGGTTCGCGTCCCGGGTCTGGTAACTCCTGAAAAGTTTTTTCGGAGTGCTGGGCCCGGTCCGGCGATCCCCGTCCTTCACCATCCGGCCCCCTTCCACGGGTGTGGGTGCAGCCCGTGGTTGGGACTGGCCCCGCCTTTTAGTAATCTTCCTGATTGGAAAGGGGCGTAAAATTTGCAAAAAAAAAAAAAAAAATACAAGAAAGATCCCGCTTAACATTGCTCTGTTTATTGCTGTTTCGATATAACGCAGTTTTTTCGAATTCTGTATTTTTTATTGATTCACTTTGGCGCGGTTTTTCAAACCGTTATACTCGCATAAATCCGAAATCGCACGAATTTGTTTCTTTGATACTCATGAATGTGAGTATCAAAGAAACAAATGCGATTCAGATTTATGCGATTTCGGAACAACTCAAACCTTGCGTTTATTTAATGTTCTGTCCCATTTACCGAAAGCCGTTGTGTTTGAAATGTTTGTTATGCGAAATGCACTATCATGGTGAGGGTAAAGAAACTCATTGCTGCGGATGGTTCAACAATGGGTTTCTTCATATTGTTTGTACTAGACAGTGATATCTAGTCCATCTTTCATCTGAAAGAGAATGATGTCACAGGTATAAGAAGCTCTTTGTAGCTTATTGGAATGCCCTTTCACAAGGAAAGGAACTGTCCGACTTCAATTAAGAACAAGTTTGGATATTATGCAGAAATCCATGAGGGATATTAACATGCAAAATATTAGATTCCCATTTCCCACAACAGTTAACGAAAGATATATAGCTTACAGCCAGGGATGAACAAAGCTAGTTTAATATTAAATGCGGAGTTGTTATAATTATCTGTTATCGTTGACAAACTGGTTAAACACAAAATTCTTCGGGACATCATCAAATTTCTTACAGCACGTGGTCAAGATAAGAACAATGTGATACTTTCGCTTTCTACTGATTCACGACCTCTCGACAATGCACTTAACTATGTATTGCGCAATTACTGTTGGCAGTAATTGCGCAATACATAAATTATTTAAAACGCGGCAATCACTATTTAAATGATGAGAACAATGGTCATGGCGGAGTAGAAGAAAACAATGCCATATTGATGATCCATTTAATAATTAAAGCCATTTTCTTTTCTAGTCGTCGGCTTATATAGAACCTAAAATATTTCGTTAACTATTGATGGGAAACGGGAATCTAATATTTTACATATTAATATCCCTCATAGATTTCTGCATAATACCCAAGTTTGTTCTTAATTGGAGTCGGACAGTTTCTTTCCTTGTGAAAGGGCATTCCAATAAGCTACAACGGGCTTCCTATACCTGTGACTGATTCTCTTTCAGATGAAAGATGGACTAGATATCACTGTCTAGTACAAACAATATCCTTTTCCATAATTCTATATACAAATAAGAGAAAAACTACATGCTACAAATGCCTCATGGCTTGTTTCACCCTTTCACTTACTGGTTAGTATTCTAACAATGTAAAGTGGTGTCATCTGTTGACAAAAAAAAATGCAACAATTATCAGGCGATCATAATTGTTTTAATAATAAAACGGAAAGTATGAAGTAAAATATAGCGGGCCTCCGGTAACAAGGAGATACGTTCCGCATTATAATAAATCGCATTATACGAGACATGCATTAACAGATGATTTTTATGCAAATTTTTAAAACTTATCTCTGAGTTTTTATAAACCTTTACATGTTTTGTATTAGCTTCACTGTGTATATATAAACAATAGATAAATGTATGCATTCTGCGTTTCTAAACAAAAAGTCAAAAAGTATGTTAAATTTATCCTATGCGTTATACGGGACAGTTAATAGTATCGTATGAATACTAATCGCAATTTTTTCGTCACGTTATACGAATTCGCGTTATACAGGAGTTTATTATAATAATCTCAAAACTTTAATAAATCTGTCTGTCACTAAAAAGACAAATTTGGTGCAGTTAATGAATTGCAAGGCCTATTGAAATAATAGAATTGTAACTTCGAGAAAACAAACTGACGTACTTCAACATCGAAAATAATAATTTTGCAAATTCTAAGAGTTGGTAGAAAAGAAGTTTGTAATGATGGTTTAAAACCATCATTACAAACTTCAACCATAATTACAAACTTAAGATTGAAAAAATATATATCAGTATAGTTATAATTTTAGAAAGAGAAAATAATTTTGCCATAATTAATACAGTATTAGATTCTACAACGTTTACAAAATTAATTTTGCATTGTCCCTTAAAAAAGAAATTGCAACGCTGTTTATTCAATAAGATGACAGAGAAAAATCGCTAAACTATGAAATGTTTGTTACAATAAACGACCTATGCCTATATCTATAGTCATTTAATTGACTCAGCATTGCTTTAAACGAATAGTGATTGAGCCATTTATATCCTAAATACAGTAAAACCCGTTTAACACGGGGACACGTTCCAAAACAACCAAGCGCTAAATGATAATTGCTAAACGATGTCATTTTAACACAAATCATGAGGAGGATAGATGAAATAGGACAGTGAATAAAAGTATATGTACCATTTTTTACTTTGTTTTGTAACATGTATTATTACTATTGCATAACATTAATTATAGCCTTTGTTTATTGATTTGTATTCGTAAATCATTCATGAAAATCAAAAATATTCGAGTAAATAATTTATGTTTGTGATGAGGAAAGTTCTTCCTCATTCGACGCTTTTTGTTTTTTCGTTGAGAAGTCATTTAACATCGTTTGCCTTTTCCTCTTTCGTTCAGCACGCAATTGTTGATAGCAAGACATCGCATCCATGACACTTCGTCTTGCTTTTAAACTTCTATCAAAATTTCGATCATTTTACTATAAACTGATCTATAATTTCCGTAATAGTGGCTAAAGTTTGTTTTGACAAAATATCGATGAAAAGAAAACGTTCTAACTTAAGGAACTGAAGAGGTCGGTTAATTTTCTACAACGAATAGAATCCGTTTCCATCGATAGAACTTTTTATTGTATTACAATGGAAGTTCACCTCTCTCTTACAGAATTCTACAAGAAACATTTTAAATAAAATATAACATAGTAAAACGTGAGGATTAATTTGAACACATGAATATTGAAAGATGTCGAATTGTTCTAGAATGTCGAGGCCCGATGTTTCCGGGGCTTGCACGTGGTGTCGAAGTCGCTCTGGCCGAAGGGAAAAGCATAAGTCGAAGCGAAGAGTGAATGGTAAAAAATCAAATAAAAAGTAGCCGCTCGACGAGTTGTCTGACCTTAAGTAATGGACGAAGTCGAGATTAAACTCGCTTCGTGTTCGTCGATGTTTCCACGAAGACGGTCGCATCAGAACTATAGTTCGAAATGACAGAATAAGCCACCTTGACCGTAGCGAACTCTAGTTTGAAGGGGCAGCATTCAGGTTAAAACTAAAATGAAATAATTGTTATTTTTATTGCTGTAAAATAACGTTGATGATCGATGATAAATATGAACTATGACTGCAGCAGACTTCATATGTACTGCACTGATATCAAGGGCACTGCGAGATGGCATATGAGTATCAAAGCAATAAATTCGTCCGATTTCGGATTTATGAGTATAACGGTTTAAAAAACCGCGCCAAAGTGAATCAATAAAAAATATAGAATTCGAAAAAACCGCGTTAGATCGAAACAGCGTTAAGCGGGGTCTTACTGTATATTCTGAAAATGTGTAACATGAATTTATTATTTGTAAGATGAAATTAACATACTTTCACACGAATTATAATCTAACAAAGAAAAGCTTCATTTGACAACTATTAATAAGAAACAGAAATTCTTAGTTATACTAATATAAATTTATTTTGTATTTTATTATGCTGATATTTGCTACCATTCTTAGAAAATTCATATTAATATCTTTTGTTTCATTAATATATATATAAAACAAACGTATAATTAACTTCGTTAAAATTAAAAATATACTTTTTTTCTCCAAATAAAATCGTGTTTCGCCATACATCCGACTTCTATAAATTCTTTTTACATAAGGTATTTTACATAATTTATTTACATATAATTTTTGAGATATAGAGCATAAACATCTACTATTATTAATGAGAAAAAGTTAAGTTTATGCTTTACATACTACCGAACAAAATTCTTCAACAGAAACCGTAAAAATCTTGATAACTCAGCGAGTTACAGAACAATTTCATGGATAAGCATTTTTCTACATTATTACCAACAAACAATATCCAAGAATACCGTTAACGCAAGCTAACAAATTACGCATTTTTCTTATTTTAATTTTAATGTAAAACTATGTAAACCCTTAAAAACATTTCCAACTCAAACCATTATTAGTTTTATCTAATTCTAAAGCTTCCTAATGCGATTACAATCCTTAGTACTTAGCTATTATTAATTATAGAATTAAGATGCATTTTATTGCACACATGAGTAAATAAATATAATTATTTTATAAGAATATGCAGACGCCTAAATAATAATTATTACTGTTGACTGATTCGATAACGTAATGGAAATAACGAGAAATATTGCCTTTTTAATACGTACGAATATTTTTTCTGAATAAAAAATCGGATTCTTTGAAATTTTTCGTTTTATAAAATTGTTGCCTTTCTGTTTTCAGTATCGTTGGCTACTACACACGCTATTAGAAGTTGATTCAATCTTGGAAATTACGATAATTTTTCTTAACGTTAAACAGAAAATATTACTAATGATATTTCTTCAATTGCACTCCACAACTAACTCACTAACTACCTAAGAGAAGCAGAATGTAATTTCACCATACGTCATTGCAGTCAAGTACTTCGAATGAGAGACTATTAAGAACTTTTTCAAGAAATAGCGACTTCTATGATGCTAAAAATAAGAAAAATCATCCATACTTAATTTTGTTCTTGTTGTACATAATAATGGTCAATTTTACATCAAGAATCTTTTATTTTTCTCAGAAACTTTACAATTTTATTACATGAATATTTTACTCATTATTATTTCTTTGATTTATTTAGAAGAAGAATACGAGTTGTTCATATTGTTCCTATTGATCATAGACATAAATATTTATAACGATATGAATAACTCGTTTTGTTCATATCGTTCTCTTTACGCAATAACTTATATGAATTATAAAATTGAACAACTCATATATTGCGTGGATTCAGGCCGACATATTATTTCTGAAGTTATTTCAGTAGATTTTCTTATATTTTTCAGTGTAGCGAAAGAAATTAATTTTTTAAACGCATTTTTTTTCTGTAATTCAGCAATTTATTATTATTCTGTTAACACATGAATAGAAGTGAGCAGAATGTGTACGAGTAAACAATAAATCAATTTATCATACTTTCAATTAAAAAGCAAACTATAAATGAACTGTAACATTGATTAAAATCTTAAATATTAAAAACTAAAATACTTATAATATTGTTTTTCTGCAACTATTAATATTATTAACTTTCCTGCCAAAAATATCTAACGATCTGATGAAGTTACATTATTCTTTCATCTTGGTTATTGTATAAGTGCGATTAAATGAGATATCAAACAGATGACCTTTTATCGCTGTTATTTATAGAGGAATCATTTTATTTATTTTTTCTGTTTAAGAGAGAAACCATGTTTTTGTTATTAAATAATTTTTAGTAATTTAAAAATATATCCAAAAAATTGATTGTCTCATTCATTAACATTACTCATATTAAATAAATTAGCACGATTATCATCTAAGAGAACATAATATTCTTCAGATAAACATGCTAAATTATTTATTGTTTGTTATGTGATATATTATTAATTTAATTTTAATTTTAATAATAAATCGTATGCCAATCAATTTTATTATCATACTCAAGCAATAGATGTCTTTAACAAAGAAATTTTTGATATATTCAGTTTTGGCATTTAAAATTTGTATGTAGAATGCCAAAACGTACTTTACGAAAACAAACTAAATTTTTCAGTTGCAAACAATTTCAATTGCCTGCAACTGAAAAATTTCAATTGTATATAAACCAATTTTTCAATTGCAAATTTTGTCTGTCTGATGATTTTTCAATGTCTTCAGTATATGATGTGATGATGCAAAAATTTAAGACCTAAATTTCTATGCCTTAAATTTAGAAGTTTAGAGAGATATTTTTTGTTGTAGTGTCACAAAATATGTCGAATTCTAGAATATTCTTTATTTTGTGCAAATAGTTTACTTTATATACTTTTTTGTATACTTGCTCTATAAAAATCTTAATTTGATCTTCGCTTTTTTTTGAGAATGTCAGTTAATAGTGCAATAAAAATATTTATTTATTCGTACAGAAGAAAAATATGTATTTGAAGCCTCAAAACCATCTGATATTGATCATTGTGTTACTAGAATATTCTATCTAATGATAAAAGTTTATTGAATATTTTATAAATTTTATTAATAATAGAACTAACCTGTAAATTTTGTTCTGAAATGCAGTGAATCTTACCATGATTCTGTGAAATAAAGATGATTTTCATCATTTCTTGTGCCACACGAATCTTCTTCTTAATTTAGGAAAATATTTAAGTTGGTTTTAAATAATAATTAAGCAATAAAAACAATCCTCCAATAAAATTGAATGAGTATGAAAGAAAATATTTCATTTCTCTATTATTTCAATAGGATTTTCGCCTTTATAATCGCTCAATTTTAACAAATTTAGATCGCATACACACATATATATACACACACAAGAAATTTAACAGACAAAAAAAGAAATTTAAACTCACTGAGAACCGATTAAATATCTCTGCTCGACTGCTCCATTAAATTTTTCGAATGGAATCAATAAGTTTGTTTTTCTGACTGACAAATGCAAATATTTCTCAAATTCTTTACGCAAACTTGTGAGTTAACAGGAAAATTTTAAATATTTAACACTTTTAATTTCGATACGTAAAATAATAAACAGTTAAATATTAATTTAATTATTTATTTCATTCAGATATCGAAAAAATAGTAAAATGTTTATTGATATTCCAATCTCAGAATAACACAACAGTGTGTGTGCTAAGGAAGCATATTCGAATCTTAGTGAAATGTAGAAAACGTTTGCAGATAACTTGGCTGGCATGGTAACTATGGAAACGGCAGATGACATTTAACCTCATTGCATCAAAGCGCATCTCAAATCGAACATTTCTAATACTCTGTGCTCGGTAATGATATATTCTTGTTTTCCAATTTATCATAAAACGTTTACATTAATAAAATGACTTTGATTAAAGGAATCTTGTACTAATGCTTTGGATCATTAATGATGTTTACTGTGTTTGAATTTATAATACACGCTGATACCAAATCAGATGATAATTAAAGAAAAAATCAGAAAGATAAAAATGAACTTTACATGATTACTATTTATGCCTATAGTTTGACAACGTATGTCAACTGTGTCGTAATTAATGCTGAAGATAACCATAAGAATACAATGATGATATTATTACCATAGCGATCCTATTGAAACTGGAATGACACGAAAGACAATCAAAGAAACTACTCCTTTCCTGACCAACTAAATTTTCCTGCTGAAATGATTTATTATGCAAATTTTTAATTGTAGAGAATAAATCTAACTACTCGTACAATTTTTTTTTTATAAATTCTCTCTTTATTCGAAAGATAATCTTCGATATATATATTTTTAATTTTAATGAAAGAGTTAACTCGATTATTTAGCGATAAAAACTCCTTTTCGTAGAGATAGGTGAATACATAAAAATTTAATAAACATGCAATTCAATTAGAGTTACAGGTGAGTTTATAGCTACCTTCATTCTAGTTATCTCACTTATTTTTATCTAGAGAAGTAGTATTTAATCTTCTGTAGTAAGTAATGCGTTTTATTATATTCGACTGTATCGGTTTCTAGTGATTAAGTGATAACTGTGCCGCACTCTCTACAGCAAACACATTTCCATCCAGCTACCTGTTACTAAAAATAAATCTGATGCAGAATGGAACTAATATATTTTCACCTGGAGGCAAACTCCAGTGATTTTTGTTTAGTCGAATTCGACTTTTGAATGATTTTATATTGAAGCTATCGAGATTTACCATAAAGTAAAAATTATATGTTATTTAAATAGAAATATTTTTTAATCCTTCTATTTTATAATGAGGATTATTGATATCAAGTATAATTGCAGTCCTTGCATCTCCACCAACGTATTGGTTTCGCATCTAGTCACGAAAATTAATTCAAAATTTTTACTTTTATAAAATTTCTGGCTTCCCGACATTTAAAATTCAGTAAAAAAAAGTCTATTCTTTAAGATTTCTAATGCAAAATAATAATAATAATAATAACTTTTATAAAAAAATAATATAATGAACCACAGTATGATATATTTAGCAGTTTAAAGAACCATGTGGAATAAGTTAATTAGAATTTATTACTCTTTACAACTAATTATAGGTTACATGATTACATTAATTAAAAAATGCCAAATTATAAGAGAATAAGAAAGGCATGTACACCGTAAACAATGTAAGTTGGAGAAAATATCTTCATTATTACGTCATTGATGTCTTTCTTCGTTTTGTAACGTAATAATTTCGAACCATTGTTACGTCATTTTAGAAGAATTAGAAATGCTACTGATCCTTTCGGATTCTGCGATGCAGTAATGATTTCTTATTCACCAGTGATGCGTTTTGTGACTGTATTATATAAATATTCTGAATTTATTAACGAATTTTGAATAAAATCGGATTATTTTAACAGCTTTGGAGAAACCTGACGAGAAAATTCACTCACGGATTTCTACGAAGAATCCAAATATTAAATTTCAAATCATATTGAAAATCTGTCAGCCGAATGGAAAAGTGATTGGTTTCCATCTAAATGATTCACGATCGAATTCCGGATAACGTTCCTTATTATCCAAGAAAATTTGGATCAGAACTATTGTTCCCCATTTCTAAGATCTAGCCGGAACTATCGCGATACTATTCAACTTCTGATGAGTTCCTTACCACATCACTGCCTCATATCTTTCGTGTAAATTCGACGATATTGTACATTAAATAGTCTAACTCTTCCTTATGGGCCTAAGTATATATATATATATGATGGGCATGACAAAATTAAACGATTTTCGCAACTATTATTTACACATATAAAATACATAAGACATATTATTTTTTATGAATTATGTTAATTATTCATCTTTATATTTTCGTTTTTGATATAAAAATGTCAGTCTGGATCCTCCAGTGATGAAAATATGCTATACTTCCATCTTAGAAGATCCGTTTTATTTCCAGACCCATATCTCCAGATTTTTCAAGAGGATATCGATGCGTGAATCTCATCCTACTAATTTGAAGATGAGTTTTGGTATAGTCCCGCTGTATTTAACATTCTATAAATGTCTGAATAAAATCTAGAAAGATTATACTATCAACATATGTGAAAAAATTTGTCCTGTTTTAATAATGCAAAGAATACATAAAAGAATTCCGGCATATCAAATGCAAATATTTACACATCATGTAAAATTTATCAGTAAATATTAAGCTTACATGATGAATAATATAGTTTTAAATTTATATATATACAGTATATATTTTTTTTTAATAGATACATGAATCCAGCATCAGCAGCAAACATTTTAAAACGGTTGTGTCCAACTTAAGGTCAACTTTATGCAATTATAGATCGGCTTCAACATTTCTATTATAACTATATCATGAGTTTCACAGGAATATTTCTCTTATCTGATTAGTCCGGGTCGGTACATTGTTATGAAAGTATAGTATAGCATTTTCATATTTTTATATATAATATATATACAAAACACGATTAATTAAAACAGTTTGTTGTAGTTGTTATCATCTCTCACCAATATGTCGTATTTTTTTGGAATTTGAAAATTTTAACAAGTAAAATATTCATTTGAATACAATAGTCACGGCGTACCTATAGCTATCGAAGCCCAGGGAAGAAGTCTCCCTGGGGCCTGCTAATTGGAATGATCACCATACAAAATGTCAACACAAATATATAATTAACATTTATTTAATCAAAATTAAATAGTTGAAATGATTTGGAAAACAAAAAAAAATCTTAAGAATAAAGGAAAAAAGAGCCTTAGAACCTTAAGTTTTTAAGTATCCGAAATAAGTATTTAAGCTTTTAAGTTCCGAAAAACCTTAAGTGTTACATATACTTAACAATTAAGGTTTTTCGGAAGCATACCTGATCAGAGGCCCGGGGAAATCTTCCCTCCACTATCCTTTGATACGCCACTGACAATAGTGTGATATTAATTAGAATGAAACTGAATGAAGTCAATCTCCATTTCACGTAACTTTTTATTGTAATTTATTAAACGAAATAATTATATTGAAATTTGTAATTAAATATATATATAATTAATTAATTAATTAATAAGTGGAATAATATATTACAAAGAATGTATGAATTTGAAGTTGGTTTTATGCTATCACACATGACTATTTCATTAACTAATTTCATCTTAATTATTTATTATAGTAATCTCGATTAATTTATCCTACTACTATTCTTAAAAATTACTAACAGCTACTTATCTGAATCTTTATTAAACTGATATAATAAATGATTGGAAAACTAGATTATTTTGATCGATCAACCTGTATTAACAATCGAAGTAATAAGCTAATTATTTTTTGTTTGGCTGTTTCTTGAATATATGTTACAGTTTCAATAAATGTTTATTATTATTATAACTGAAATTGACCCAGCAATAATTTTAATTTTCATCTTAGTTATTATCGACTCTATCAAGCTATAATATGCAATTTGATACAGTATTTAATAGGTAATACGAAGAATCAGCAACGATACTGATTCTTGAAATGTTGAGGATCGAAAATTCTGGATACTACCTTCAAATATACAGATTGATCATTTATATACAAGAAATTCCCAACTTTACGATTTATTCTGGAGTATGCTCGTAAAGTAAGATACTCGTAAACGAATACTCAATTTCCCATAGAAATAACGTTAAACTCAGAGATTCCGTTCTCAGCAATGCAACTGACCACAATAAAATTAAGTGAAGGATAACGAATTCAATAATTTATGATTTTTTAATGATTTATTTATCTAAAGAAATGAAAACGTAACCTTTAAAATCAATTAAATTATAATAACAAAGAACATTATGCTATATAAATGTTAAATAAGGTTTTATTATTCATTATTATTAACAGATAAGTAGATGAGTTTAATGCAGATGAATTAATACCTCAAGCACAATCTAGGAATGAAATTTATTTTCATAATATGCCGGCAAAATCAGAAAGCACGCTACATCATCATCTCTGCTGCCATTTTGATTTTTCCGAATTCGTAGCAGACGATGGAATTTTTTTTACAAATTCAGCCGTACTGTATTGTATAGCTACGTGCGTGGTTTGAAATGACTTTCTTTATGAACGTTTAGCATTTATTTTTTGCAATTAATGTTTATATTTTCAATTTTTTTTTTTTTTTTATATTTCATGTTTGAAAAAAAATCTCGCAAATCCGCGAACTCTTTAAACGGAAACCGCTAAACTGGAAATTACCTGCATATATATAAACTATTTTCCTTTAGGAATTTTAAAAGTAATTTCGTTTAGAACAAATTCTTAATGTATATATACATAAATAATCGTACAGAATTTTTAATTCAAGTCAACAATTTACGACGTTTACATATAACAGTACAATATTTTCTATGTATAAATGAATTGTAACCATATAAAATGCTCTGTAGGATTGTCTTCAACGAATGATAGTCATTTATAACTGTTAATGTTTAAATATATTTCAGATTCTGTGAAATTTCATGTCTTACAGAAACCGTAGAAATAATCAATGAAAATGAAAATAAACACATCTAGCCGTGTTTCAGTTTCTTTTTATAACATTCAACAAATCAAAGACCCTGAAGCAATCAAGAAGTATCAGCAAACCAATAATTGGACCGTGATTCGTACACGATGTAGAGTAACTTCATTAACTGAATTAGCCTGAAGATAAAAGATCAGGGTGCATCATCACACAACTTATTTGAAATTATTCTCATTCCACTTAAAATTACATGTCGCTAAGCGTCAACAGAAAAAGCAGCCAGATCTACTAGCCAATAAATAAAATTATTAAATACATATATACAATTATGAATATCATATATAGGGAAGAGCAGGGTAAAATGGCCACTCTAAGCTAAATTTATTTGTAATTTTTTTTTCTTAGCTATTACATATTTGATATTTTGATAGAATATAGTGTATTTAATGTAGTGTCAATAAAATATATTATTTTTTGTATGCTTTGCTATATTTTCGTTAATTTTTATTTCTGCAAAATGGCCATTTTACCCGACTGGGTTGGGCAAAGCAGCCATTGAGTAAACTTTTAATGTTTTAAATGGGAGAAAAGTTCTAGTTTAATGGTGAATAAACAGCGAAGCCATTCTATGCTGGAGGTAGACCTAAATATGATCAAAATGCAATAATGAGGACACAAAGCATTATATTTTCGATAATTTATTTTTAAAAATTTTAAGATAAAATTTAAAACTTTTTCAATTTATTTTCTTTGGCAATCTAGCTCAAATGCTCTATCGAAATCAATGTCGTCCTTCTGCAATAGTTTAGACATTCACCACCAGATTCCTGAAGAATATATAGTAGTAATATCCAATGGTCATTTTATCCGCTCTGACCACTTTACCCTGCTCTCTCCTATATATTATATAAATTTTACACACAATTTAATAATAAATTTTAAATTTGTATTCTATATAATTTTAAATAAAATCAGGATAAGCATGCACATAATTATACAAAAAATTGAAAAGACATTATTTTTATGTGAAATATCAATAATTTAATTTTGAAATAATATATCATTTATAGATTTAAATGATAAATTTAACAGAGTTTAATAAATAACATAAAACTTCCAAAATTTTATATAACAAAATAAGTGATCAAAATCCAAAAATTCATCACAAATTTTCTTTTGAAGTTATACTATGTCTTCATAAATTCTCTAAAACAGAAAAAAATATCTGTTATTTCTATATAAAACTTTCATAAAATGTTACCTTTCTTAAAATTATGATCTATATTAATTAATACATACAATCGATTTACATTATATTTGTATGAGAGTTATAAATTTACAAGGATTATATCAATTCAATTGTCACATTTCAATAATCCAATCCATTCTTAGATTTTTTTTTGTTTGATTTTAATATTGATAATATTTTTCAAGTTAAAAATTGTTTTTATTAATAGGTTCCATAATGATGAGCCATTAATTTGTTCAAATAAAATATCTGTGAATTGAATGAAATTATAAAATAAAGCTTTTTACTAAAGTAACATTGCCAATTTCACAAAAACATTTCAAAGACTAAGATTTTTAATATAATCTATAGTTTCAAAATACAATATATAAAATTTTGAATGCCATCATCTTGTAACAAGAAACTATGGAAATGCCAAAACTGGTACTTATATACCTCAAAAATCTTTTTATGATGAATTTCAAATATGAATGCTTTAAAATATTTTATTTTTGAAATATTTTGTAGATGGCCCAACAAACATACAGACAGAAAATGTAATTACATAAGATTACTCTCATATAATATACTGGCATTTAAAATTATTTTCAAATACACACACTGCCTGACTTAAGCAAATTTGAGATGTGTAATTTTAGACTTATGCATAATTCCAGAATAATAAATAATAATATTATATAATTACTATTTTAATAATAATAATTATTATTATTATTATTTTCCAATTTTAAATATCAAAACATTTATTTTATTTTTAAGCCAATGACATTGCTGTAATATTTTAAATATTATTCTGATAACTTTATTGTAGACAGTTGACTGTTGCTAGTAAATTTATTATGTCATAATAAATATCATATGAATGAAAACTGTATATATCTTTAGAAATACAATATTACATAAGTCAGGACTGTTTGAATAATGTCATTCACATGTGGCAAACAGATATTAGCAAAGTTATTAATATTTTAATGTTTCAAATGGCTATAATTTTGTCATAAGACTACTTATCAACCTCATGATTAATAGGTATGTAACTTGGATAATATGGAATAATCCTCTAAAATTTGAATGCTCTGAAATATTTAATTTTCAAACTGAACTACCTTTGCTTCACTGATGAAAATTATTAAAAAACACAAGCACAATAAGCAAAGTACCCAAAATTTAATATGGTAAAACGCTTTCGGACATTATGTTTTGTCCCTCATCAGTACAGTTTGTTACAAAGATTCCTTTTTTTTTAATTATTTAATTTTCAAAGTATCTTGTGAATACAGATATTAGAAGAGCATAGTCAATTTTTGTAATGATTTTAAAACTTGTAAAAAGTGTGTATCATTCATTATTTAATAGTATTCTATGTTTTAACATCAATATTGCTAATACAATTATTGACACATATAGAAAATAAATACAAGCTTTATTTTGGAAAAAATAATGAATGAAACTGCAATAAACAATATAATAAAATTCAAACAACATGGCCAAATTACCATATTAATATATTACAAAACCACAAATTTATTACCTAGTTACTTTATTTCATCATATATAAAGCTTTTAATTAATTTTAAAGAAAGGATATAAATTGTTTGAAGTTCAATTAGTATAAACATAAAAATTACAAAATGATTTCTAAAGAAATACCATATTTCAGTTATGCAGATCATATAAATAAAAAATGTGAAATTAAATATTGTATTTATAATTTTCAATTGTATTAATGCTGCAATTATTTTGTCCTTTCAGGTCAACTAGCAAAAACTTTTGTTATAATTTAATTTTTACTTAATTTTATAATTTTGAATGTAATTGTTAAATTGTGATTTCTTTATATCAATATATATATTAGTCACTGTAGCAATTTTTTCTAAAGTTAAAGTGCTGCCATCTTTTAATTGATTAAGAAAATAAATAAATTATTAGTAAATATGTAAATAATTATATGAGAGGATTTTTAATGTTTTGTTTAATTAATAAACAAAAATCTGATCTAACAGATTACATTCATGAAATAGCTTTGATAATTAAATGTTTAGATTCTGATTTCTTTTATGGAAGCAATGTTTTAAATAGAATTAATTCTAAATAGCCCAGATCATTTTTTTTTTATTAAAATCATTCAGAAATGCTATTTATTAAATAAAACTCTTATTATATATGTTCAATAAATCTATATCATCAATATCTATTAAATAATGATAACACAATTATTTATTTATTTTCTAATTAAGGATATAAAGTATATATATAATAATTTAACATATTATAAAAATAAATTTTAATATTAAGAAATAGCTAATAGCAGAGAAACTTTTTTTGCACTATTTCATCATAATTGATTACACAATTTAAATAATAAATTATGTTTTATTATATTAAACTGTATAATTTCTAAACAAATATTTCAAGCAGAAAAAATTCCTTTTTATCTCTTTTTTCATCCAATATTGTCAATTATATCAAAAAAACATAATGAATTCATAAGGAAATCTGAAATTAGTATGCATAGAAAAAGTTTACTTCTTTTCCATTCTGTATTCAGTAAATTTATATTGGAACTATATTCTTCAAATATTCTATATCAGTCAAATAACCTTTACTGTACTATTTGGCACCATAATATAAATTAATAAAATAATTATTAATAATAATTTAATTCCAAAATATTACACTAGGGGTCATTCAGCTTATTTAAACTATTTGATTAATATTCCTCTAGTTGATCTAGTTGGGTGAATTATATAGTATGCTATATTTCTCTCTCTTTAATTTGGATTAATATTTTCTAAATTTTTTGGCTATATCAAGCTCCAAATCAAATTATATAAAATTATATAGAAATGATTAAAAAGTTTATATAATAACAAGATATTTTTATTTACACAATTTCACACTAAAATAGTTCTAGTCACTTTTAAGGTATTGCCATTCCATACATACACACAAGTGAGCCTGCTACTATTTGAAATATTGAGAGAATTCAATTTTTAGTAGAGCCTGTAATTGGGCTTTCACATTGGTTTTGATGTCAAATCATTTCTCTTTCATAGCCATTTTTAGTTTTAAGAAGAGCTAAAAGTTTGCTGGGACAAACCAAAGGAATATGAGAATTGTGGCATCAACGGAATGTTGTCATTTGCCAAAAATTCTGATTCACAAAGCAGCATGGCATGGCACCTTATGGACCATGTATGAATATCTGTTCGCAAGAATATGAATACTTCTCTATGATATAGAAAGCAGAAATGTGGTGGTGTTATAGAGATATCACTAAACTGGTTCAGAAAAAATATAGCAATCTGAAATTTCATGATGGAGAAGTCATCTATCTATCTACATATTTGGTCTTTTGCAATGTATTGCAAATAGTAGTCACTTTAAAACCTGTTTGTAATAAAAAGCATTTATAATTGTGTGTGCAGAAACAAATTCATGGTGCATCATGTCTTCATTATCAAAAAAAGCAATCAACATGATCTTGATATGTAATTTGGACATTTTGGTTTGCTTTAGTCTTGGAGAGCATTTCATGTACCATGAAAATGATTGCAATTTGGTTTCAGGATCATATCTATACATCCAGGTTTCATCTCATGTAACAATTTTGACCAAAAAATTTGGATCATTGCTAGCTTTTTCAAAAAAATCCAGAGTGACCACCATCTAGTTTTCTTTCTGCTCTTCAGTCAGCATGTGAGGAACAAACTTCGTGCTGACTTGCCATTTTTAGGATGTCAGTCAAAATTGATTGGACTGAATCATAAGACCTGCCAATCTCATTGGAAACCTTCCGATTGTAAGACAACAGTCAAATTGAATCAAATTGCAAACTCTTTCAATCAGTTCTCATTTGTGAATGTTGATCATTGCCCCAATCAATCAATCTTCATCTTCCAAAGATGTATTTCCCTTGAGGACTCATGGAAACATCATTTAAACACAGCATTCATGAGTTTCAGTTGTGCTTTTGTCAAATCTAATGCAAAATTTCATGTTTGCTCTTTGCTCAAAAACAGACATTTTTACAAATAAATATTAATGATTTTACTAAAATTATTGTAAAACAGAAATCAAAAGGCACATCTTTATGATAATACACTGAAATGCAAATTTGATAATCAAGAATTACTATATGACAAAACAACCTTTCTGCTAGGCATCATTGTTTGTTGACAGGGTTGCCATCATATGAACTTTCTGATCACTCATTGTATATAATATTAAAATATGTAAAATAGCAAATATTAAAAAATATTTCTTTTGACTGCAATATCTAAGAAATATTTAATTTGTATGATTTCTGTTAGTCAATCAATAATAAATGCTAAAATCAATATGGAAATATTTGAGAATAGCAAAAAAAATTTTCATAAATTTTAAAGAAATACTGTAAAATCCTTTAACCTTCAAAAATGAAAAACACATTAATGTTTTTCTTCAGAAATTTTTCCTCTCACATCAAAAATGTTTTTCTAATAATAATATAATTATCATCTGTCTATTTGTTTCAAATGGATCTATAGAAAGAAGAATAGAAAAGCCAGACTTACATCCACTAAAATGTAATTAATTTATAGAATCCTAAAAAGTGCCCTAATGCAGAGAATTATGTATATTTGTTATGAATAGAATTTAATTTTAGATCAAACTAGTGTTTTCCTAATATAAACTAATTTCAATAAACAGAGATCAGTCAATACTAGTTTCAACTGCCACTAAATAGGTAAAATTAGTTTTGGATATGCCAAACCAATATTGACTAAAATCAAAATAGGAAAACCTAGTTTTATTTTAACTAACTTTGTAAAAAATTAGTTGGGAAGAATTACAGATATATGTACTACTAAATTCTTCATATAGTTCTCAACTAAGAGTTGCATTAACAGTGAATTTCTATAATCTAATATTTTTCTTATAAAAATAATGATTAGAAAAGAAAAATTTATTATAGCAATAGTGCAAAAATATAAAAACTTTTCACAGTAGTTTTATACACTTATAAAGGAAATATATGATAATTTCATACAGATAGTAAATAAAGAGCTATAATTGCATTTTAACAAACTTAAATAAAAAAGAGTTAATACATTAAGGTTGGTTTAAAAAAAAAAAAAATTTACTAATACCACAAATAATAATAATAATTTTGCATTCACTCAAAAAATTAGCAAATACACAGAACTCTCAAGAAATTAAGCATCTTTGGGGAATGCAAAAGGTAATCACAGTACCCATCATTCTATCCAAAACAGGAGTAATTCATACATTAAAACACTAAAACAAGCTCTTTGCAAGTACAATTTGTTTTATTTGGCAAAACGTTTTCGGACTAACGTATGTCCCTCATCAGTGCCAACTCAAATCATCAAAAAATCTTTTTTGATGATTTGAGTTGGCACTGATGAGGGACATACGTTAGTTCGACAACGTTTTGCCAAATAAAACAAACTGTACTTGCAAAGAGCTTGTTTTAGTGTTTTAATGTATGAATAAAGGCAAGTAAGAAGAGTTCCTATAGGTAATGCAGAATTTGTTCTGTAATAAAATTTGATTTATCATATAAAATTTTAAAATATAATAATTTTAACTTATATTCAAAGGTTTATATTATAAATTTTCAATTAAACATCTCAATCAAGATTCATTTGAAACAGTATGCAGATAATAAATGTAATAATAAGTATGTAATTTTCTAAGCACAAAAATATCTGATATACCCACAGTGTGATCATAAATTCTTGTATACAAATTTATCACATATCTTTTTTTATTTAAGAACAAATTTAATAATTATTTAGGATATTAAAGAGACATATGTATAAATAAAAAATATTATATTAGTCACACTCAAAGGTACCCATTCTTGTTTTGATGCAGTCTTTCTGGTCATTTGTCTATTGTTTTAGGCAAACTCTCTAAAGGAAATTTCTCCCATTCCTGGAGAAAGGCTTTTTTCAGATTGTCGACACTGCTGTGAGGTCTTGCACAAACATTATAAAGTTTTTCTATTAAAAAATTTTTATTTTTATGAAACTATTTTTAATTTGTGTGTATTTTCTTATAATTTACCTAATTTTTTTATCATATTTCAATTTTGTATCAATATTTATTATATATTATATGTATCATCAGCATGACTGATGTCATTATACAAGATTTATAAAAATGAAATGCTTAACATCTCTTTATATCTAACTTTATATATCTACTTGCAATTAATAGATTCTACATAGCTAAGCTAACTTTATTAAATAAATTTTTATATGCATAATAGAAATGTTTAAAATAAATACAATGGATCAAAAAAATATTTGCACATCTTGTTACTTTGCAGATATAAATAAAATCTTATATAAAAGCATGAAATACAAAGTCTAAATTAAGAACATAAAGGCATTTATTACTTTTTGATACATATCGTAGACTATATAAAGTGCATATTGAAAAGAAAAAGAAAAATAGTTTTTTAATGTCAAAAAAGTATTGGTACATTAGTGAAGTCAAACACTAAGTAAAATTTTGAATTGAAACAAATGTGTCCTAGTACTTGCATGCCTTTAGCTTCAATAATGACTTCTAATTATTGGGGTATTGATTCAATCAATTTTCTAGTAGTCTTGCACCAATTTTTGCCAAATCTTCACAGAGTACTTCTCTAAGGACAGTTTTGCTGGATATTTTCCTTTTCCTCACCTGTAAATCTAGTAAGTGGCACAAATTCTCAATAGGATTGGTATGTGGTAATTATGGTGGTGTTTTCAATTGATTTTTCATATGATAAAGTAACCATATTGTTGTTATATGGGCTGTATGTTTGGGATCATTGTCATGTTGAAAGTAAAATGCATCTGCAGTTCCCAATTTTGATGCACTAGCCAGTAAATTATCTTGAAATATCTCAATATACTGTTTAGCATCCATATTACCCTCAATGAAAGCCAGATTGCCAATTCCATTATATGACATGCATCCCCAAATCATAATATGGCCATCTCCATGTTTGATAGTTGCTCTTAAATGTTTTGTTTCCAGGGACATGTTTGGTTTTCTTCACACACAACTTTTCCCATCTGAATTGAAAACATTGAACTTGCTTTCATCTGAGAATATGACACTTTTCCAAAAATCTGCAGGCTTATTGACATAGGCTTTGGCAAAGTCAAGTCATTTTTGCTTGTTTTTTTCATTGATGTAAGGTTTTTTTAATGGGAGATCTGCCTCACATACGTACATTATAGAGAGCATTTCATATTGTTTGAGCACAAACTACAGTTCCTGATATTTATGGAACATCAGCTGCCAATTCACAAGCAGTTATGAAGGGGGTTTTTGATGCTGGAAGGATGATACTCCTCTGCATTCTTGCAGTTAGCATCTTTGGTCAACCAGATCATGGTTTATTTTCTATACTTCCACACTCTTTCTGCTTTTTTATTACAGACCAGACACTGGAAAAGTTCAAACCTAACTGTTTACCTATTTTGCAATAACTGAACCCACTGTCATGAAGGGCTATAATTCTTTCCCTTACTGCAATAGATAATTCACACTGTTTTGGCACCATGACTGTTGAAACAAACCTAATAATTACTCTAAAGATCATTAAACATTCCTTTTATACAATATGTGAAACTGGCAGTTGTTGGGTATTTGCATAATTATGTTTTCATTGCTTAAAAATATAGCATTATTGTGTGTGCTAATACTTTTTTGACATGAGAAAATAGGATTTTTATTTTGTACTTATACACTTCTTCTAATTAGTAAAGTAAAAAGGTGGGTGCTTATTTATTAAAAAAGGCATCCAATGGTTGCATTGCTTTAGCCACAATTGGTTTCCACTTATATTTTTGCATAATAATGGATGTGTGCAAATACTTTTTTGATCCACTGAATGTTTAGGAATGATTTTATGCATATGCAGTATTTATTTACCTATGTACTATATATTACTTTAATTTCTCTCTTTTTGTTCTATTTTTGATATCCTGCAGCATGAAAAGGGAAGATAATGTTAATTTTTAATAAGATATTTTTAAAAATATATAGTAAACAGAGACCAGGTTCGGGAAACAAAATAAAAACACAAAAAACAAGCTTCAAAGCCGAACCGAAAACTTT